>JABMCL010002563.1:285000-310000 GCA_018857735.1 Alviniconcha marisindica
TACGATTTTTGTGGAGTGAGATCAAGGCCACGTTACGATTTTTGTGGAGTGAGATCAAGGCCACGTTACGATTTTTGTGGAGTGAGATCAAGGCCACGTTACGATTTTTGTGGAGTGAGATCAAGGAGATCAACGTTACGATTTTTGTGGAGTGAGATCAAGGACACGTTACGATTTTTGTGGAGTGAGATCAAGACCACGTTACGATTTTTGTGGAGTGAGATCAAGGCCACGTTACGATTTTTGTGGAGTGAGGTCAAGGCCACGTTGCGATTTTGTGGAGTGAGATCAAGGCCACGTTACGATTTTTGTGGAGTGAGATCAAGGCCACGCCACGTGACACTGCCTGTGGAAAGTATAGAGCTGCTCCTACATCGTGCATTGTTTCAGCCAATCACAGCACAGACCGACAGTCAGCGCGGGCTAAAAGCTATGATCCATTTGCGATCACGATCATCTGAAATGGGAAACCACTGACGGTAATGTCACTGTTCAGATGAGAACAGAACAAGTTTTGAGATCTACATTGCACAATCAGTCGCTGAACGGTAACACCACGGTTTGTGGTTTCCCATAGCAACTTACCGTACATCGTGTAGTCACAGGACCGTGACCGAAAACGGATCATAGCCTTTGCGTCACGTCGGATCTCGCCTAGCTCTCTAATGGACCGATTCAGGATTGGCGACACTCGTTAACTTGCCCGCTAAAACCGAGAAATCAGCTAGAATACACATCTCGGTGCAGTGCACTTTAGGAACGGTACAATTGCTACGGCGATGAGACAGGCCTTGGAAGATAGGTGTGAGGCTGTTGGCCAAGGTTCATTTGCATCGCCCAACGTCTGTCGCTTGAGCTCTGTGCTCTGTCGCTTGGGTCACTGTCGCTCGAACCACTCGCCTGAGCTACTGTTGCTTGTGCCAGTCGCCTGAGCCACTGTTGCTTGAGCCACTCGCCTGAGCCACTGTTGCTTGAGCCACTCGCCTGAGCCACTGTTGCTTGAGCCACTCGCCTGAGCCACTGTTGCTTGTGCCACTCGCCTGAGCTACTGTTGCTTGAGCCACTCGACTGAGCTGCTGTTGCTTGAGCCACTCGACTGAGCCACTGTTGCTTGTGCCACTCGCCTGAGATACTGTTGCTTGTGCCACTCGCCTGAGCCACTGTTGCTTGAGCCACTCGCCTGAGCCACTGTTGCTTGAGCCACTCGACTGAGCCACTGTCGTTTGAGTCACTCGACTGAGTCACTCGTCTGAGCCACTGTCGCTTGAGCCACTCGCCTGAGCCACTCGCCTGAGGCACTGTCGCTTGAGCCACTCGCCTGAGGCACTGTCGCTTGAGCCACTCGCCTGAGCCACTCGCCTGAGGCACTGTCGCTTGAGCCACTCGCCTGAGCCACTCGTCTGAGCCATGTCGCTTGAGCCACTCGCCTGAGCCACTCGTCTGAGCCACTGCCGCTTGATCGTCGCGCTTATTTTGCGAGGGAGTTGTGCTAAGGAAACCACAGCGACGCTGACGTCATGACGTCTGTGACGTGGCCTGCGGCCGTGGGGTGTCGCCTGTGTGTGCGCCGGCCATTAGCACCGCGCCACTGGTCAAGGGAGCTCTGCGCCTGCAAGGTCATTGACCTCAGGTCCTCGGTAGACACAACGGAGACAACGAGCTTTGCGGCAATGGTCCGTAAGGCCCGGCTTCGTGGGACAGGTCACGTCGTCAGGATGAAGAGTCAACACCGTGTGTCACGCCCACTGCTTCATGGAGACTGGTGTTCGACAAACGTACCAAGGCCGCCCATTTCTTTATGACACTGTTGGCCGGCAAACGAACTAAGGCCGTCCACTGCTTCATGGTGAATCAACAACAAGAACAAGAACAACACACACACACACACACGCACGCACGCACGCACGGACGCACGCACACACGCACACACACACAAACACACAAACACACACACACACACGCACGCACACACACACACAAACAAACAAACAACACACACACACACACACACACACACACACACACACACACACACACACACACACACACACACAAAGAAGAAGAAGAAGAAG
This sequence comes from Alviniconcha marisindica, assembly GCA_018857735.1. Taxonomy (NCBI): domain Eukaryota; kingdom Metazoa; phylum Mollusca; class Gastropoda; family Provannidae; genus Alviniconcha; species Alviniconcha marisindica. The sequence goes on from JABMCL010002563.1 coordinate 287,073, forward strand.
AAAAGAAAGAAAAAGAAGAAAGAACGATTGGGAGGGGTGGTGGTGGGGGGGGGGGGGGAGGGGGGGGGGGAGGGGGGAGGGGATTTAAGTTCCACCGAGATCTCGTGATCGCTGGCGCAAAAGTCCGGAACGCCGATAATCAGTGTAAGAAGCCACCTGCGCTAAGTTCCTATCACCCTCACCCCCCCTTTGCTACGTAGAGCAACTCGTTCGCCTTGACTGCAAACTGCGTTACGTAGCCAAATGGGTGTTGTCCATACAACAGGTATATCGGTCTTGCGTGTGCCAGAAAATCTTTACACTAAGTTCCATCTCAACAGACAGACAGACAGACTTGCAGGCAGGCAGACAGGCAGGCAGGCAGGCAGGCAGACAGAGAGACAGGCAGGCAGACAGACGGGCAGACAGACAGACAGAAAGAGACACTCTTCTTTATTTATAAGACGTGTGTGTGGTGTGTGTGTGTGCGTGTGTGTGTGTGTGTGTGTGTGTGTGTGTGTGTGTGTGTGTGTGTGTGTGTGTTTGTGCGTGCGTGCGTGTGTGTGTGTGTGTGAGCGCCGAAGACTGCGTCAATAAACCAACACCAAGCCGGAATCTGTGGTGCCATGTAAGCCGACAGGGACTGCGACAACAACGTTGTTGAGAAAGAAAGACTGAAGAGCACTGTACACACAGGAAGATCGTTTTTAGACATTGTATCCCACTCCCCCATCAGCTGCGGCCCAAAACTCAGCTGAAGACGCTGGCGAGTATAAACCGAGAAAGAAACGAACCTAGCGGGGAAGGAGGCGAGAAGAAAAACCAGAACGCGGATGGGGAGAGACAGGAAGGGCGAGTGTTGGTGAACAATTAGACACGTGTTGTTAAAAGCTTTCGCCACGATCCCGACGCGAGTGACGCATGAGATGACGTGAAGATGTTCCAGAAAACATCTCCATGTTCCAGAAAGCATCTCCACAACTCTCGAGTGTTTTCCTCTTCTGTTGTGTGGAGGGTTTGTCTCCCCGGGCCGCCGGAGAACTTGTGTTGACAACTGGACAATGGACGGCGCGCCATCTTCCGCAGAAACAGCTCAACACTTGTGTCCCGCTCAGTGCCGAGTTCGACTCTTTCCCTTTCATGGGCTCCTGGCCTGAAAGTTGTTGTTTCGTTAGCGTGTTTGTTATCAGCATAATCAGAGAGAGAGAGAAGGGGTGAGAGAGAGAGAGAGGAGAGAGAGAGGGGGAGAGAGAGAGAGAGAGAGAGAGAGAGAGAGAGAGAGAGAGAGAGAGAGAGAGAGAGAGAGAGAGAAAGAGGGGAGAGAGAGAGGGAGAGAGAGAGAAAGAGAGAGAAGGGGGGGGAGAGAGAGAGAGAGAGAGAGAGAGAGAGAGAGAGAGAGAGAGAGAGAGAGAGAGAGACATACACAGACCGTTAATGAATTTCTAACGCCCAGTCAACCTCGTAGGTCGTATGACAAACAGAGGGACAGACCGACAGATACGAGCACCCACGCACATCAGATCTGGGCCTGAAGTGAGACGGTCAGTTTGGGTCGGCACCCGATGACCCTCGGGCAGAAGCGGAACACAGTAAACTCTTTTAGAAACTGCATAATAAAGCACAGAAACTGCATAATAAAGCACAGAAACTGCATAATAAAGCACAGAAACTGCATAATAAAGCACAGAAAAACATTGCAAATTCCCACCAGTCTTTCACGACAATCCACCGCTTATTTTTATTGCCTAAAATGATAGTCATGACGCATGCCCCCACCACTAGCCTCTAGCGGCTCCATGAACGCTGTGCCGTCCATAACTTCTCAATCTCTCCCAATGCCACGTTCCCATTTCACAGTCTTACAAGTGTCCGTAGCCACCGGAAGAGCCCAACGTGGCGCATGCGCGCTGGTATCGATCGTGAAGAGGCGGACGTAACGTGCTGGTAAGGCGACAAAAAGACAATTTAGAGTGCCCCCTCCCCCCATCTTCATCCCAGGCTTAGACCTCTTTGCGTGGCTATTTATAGCCCTCTCAGACAAATCCCGTCCTTGGGCTGGGGCTGATTGACGTGTGATAACGAGCGGATCAGAGTGTGTGCACAGCTATAGAGACAGAGCTGTTGGAGATCAGAGTGTGTGCACAGCTATAGAGACAGAGCCGTTGGAGATCAGAGTGTGTGCACAGCTATAGAGACAGAGCCGTTGGAGATCAGAGTGTGTGCACAGCTATAGAGACAGAGCCGTTGGAGATCAGAGTGTGTGCACAGCTATAGAGACAGAGCCGTTGGAGATCAGAGTGTGTGCACAGCTATAGAGACAGAGCCGTTGGAGATCAGAGTGTGTGCACAGCTATAGAGACAGAGCCGTTGGAGATCAGAGTGTGTGCACAGCTATAGAGACAGAGCCGTTGGAGATCAGAGTGTGTGCACAGCTATAGAGACAGAGCCGTTGGAGATCAGAGTGTGTGCACAGCTATAGAGACAGAGCCGTTGGAGATCAGAATGTGTGCACAGTTACAGAGACAGAGCTGTTGGAGATCAGAATGTGTGCACAGCTTACAGAGACAGAGCTGTTGGAGATCGGAGTGGGTGCACAGCTTATAGAGGTAGTGCACCCACTCTGATCTCCATTGGCTCTATCTCCATAAGTAGTGCACCCACTCTGATCTCCAATGGCTCTATCTCCATAAGCAGTGCACCCACTCTGATCTCCAATGGCTCTATCTCCATAAGTAGTGCACCCACTCTGATCTCCAAGAGCAGTTGGAGATCAGAATGGGTGCTCAGCTTATAGAGACAGAGAAATTGGAGATCAATAGGGTGCACTACAGATAAAGATAGAGCAGCAGAGATCAGAAGGGTGACCTACAGATAAAGACAGAGCAATAGAGATCAGTAGGGTACACCATAGGTACATATAGACAAGCAGAGATCAGCAGGGTGCACTGACAAGCGGAGATCAGCAGAGTGCACTGCAAGTAGAGATAGAGCTATAGAGATCTGAAAGATGAACTACGGATAAAGACAGAGCAACAGAGATCAATAGAGAGCGCTGCAAGTAGAGACAGAGAAATAGAGATCAGAAAGGTGAAGTACAGATAAAGACAGAGCAACAGAGATAAGAAAGGTGAAGTACAGATAAAGACAGAGCAACAGAGATCAGAAAGGTGAAGTACAGATAAAGACAGAGCCACAGAGATCGAAAGGTGAAGTACAGATAAAGACAGAGCAACAGAGATCAATAGGGTGCACCACCAAAGGCTTCTTCCCACGCAACTTTCAAATGTCAGCTCTGATGAGCAAGTGCCGCATAAGTACATCAAGACAAAGACACAGACCCGCCTGTCTGCGTTCCTGTGGCTTCTTTGCAACAATCCCATTGAAGTTTCATTTTACTCTTTAATTTTTGATTATTTTCTCGGCTGAAAAAAAGTTGGTGTAATCTATCTTTCGATGATCTTTGGCTTCAAAGCAAAATGTGATACGGCACGAAACAACAACCTCAGACCGAACGGTCCGCAGGGGCAAAATGGGAGACAGTTGTTGTTAAAGAAAATGTCAAGTTAAGCAAAACATTTCTCCCAGTGACAGCAATAATGCTGGGCCTCACTCACGTTGCTGAAGGAATTATCTGGTTGCTATCAGCTAATGCAGAGCCGTCTCCTCTCCAACGGGCGTGTGTGTGGCGAGCTGACAACATAAATATATAACTTTTCCATCTCTCTCTCCCTCTCTCTCTCTCTCTCTCTCTCTCAGCTCCCATTTTTGTCTGTTGTCTGATTTATTTTCCATATCGTGGTAGACAGACAAATACTCGATTTTTAACACACAGTCAGCCGTGGTGGTTATATCAGGGCGAAACACACTTTTGCAGAATGTGATAAAAAGACATGTTTATAGTCTGGAACCCAAGTGTTCCGGCAACCTGCCATTACTCTGCGTGCTCCCTGTCCCATCTTCCCTGCGTGCATGTGCACTCCAAGCGTCCGTCCGTCTCCACTCGCCCGCCTGTTTCTGTCTGTGTCTCGTCCTCTGTCCAAGTGGACCCACTTCCACAGAAGGGCTGACCTACGGACAACACTTGGAAACAACAGCACTGAAGTGGAAAACACGCCTGGCAGTCCTGAGGGCTAGGGCTGTAAAAAGGCATCGGGCAACGTCACTTCCTCCTGCTGCGTCAGAGTGTGGCGCTCAGTGTCATTGACTACGGCCGGGACTAGGCCTCACAACGCGACAGTGGCACAGACAAATCTGTTAAAGCTGGACAGAGTGCAGAACGAGGCAATGTGAGTCATACTGGGAAGCACCAAGGACACATCCACTGAGACCACGCGGTTCGTGAGAGATCTTCCACCGAGGCAAACCAGACAGAAAATGACACAGGTCAGAGCATACTTCAGTGCTGAAGAAAATCCCCACATCCCACTCCACGAGACCGTCATGAAAGATACAGAGGGATGCAGACTGGGACGGGGCCCACCAAGTCTTGGATGGGTCAAGCAGAGGACTCAATACTGCAAGTATGCCAGCTGACAGAGATCAAGCAAACCAAGGAGTAGGAAAGGTACTCAAACCGATTCCAGCGTCTCTAAGAGACACTCGTGCCAGAAAACTTGGGAAAGCACTGTTGAGAATGGCCAACAGGCGGATTCAGAGATAAAGCCTGGCATTCAGATAAAAGAAAAAAGAAAAAAGAACAACCATCAAACCGCACGATCTCACAGTGTACACATCTGGCTCAATAACTAAAGATCAATCAGGGTGGGGCTTCACTGTTAAGCAAGGTTCGACCACCATCAATGAAGCCAGTGCAGCCTATACGGTCTGAGCCTCCAGCTTGAAACTAGAAGCAAGCACACATGCAGGCCACTGGACTGCCTCAAGAGGTAACATACCTCCATGCCATCCTCCTCACAGATTCAACGAGCTTGCTGCAAAAAGTAAAAAGTGGAACGAGAAGCCCAAACAGGCACGTGTCAATGTTCCACATCCTCCACGCACAGGCACGTGTCAATGTTCCACATCCTCCACGCACAGGCACGGGTCAATGTTCCACATCCTCCACGCACAGGCACGTGTCAATGTTCCACATCCTCCACGCACAGGCACGGGTCAATGTTCCACATCCTCCACACACAGGCACGGGTCAATGTTCCACATCCTCCACACACAGGCACGGGTCAATGTTCCACATCCGTTTTCCGAGACCCGGCCTCTGAATATATTGTGCTAGACATGCCGAACTCAAAGGGAATGAATGACACAGCACACAGACTGGCCGAGAAAGCAGCGGTGGCAAGTGGCTTGCGTCCCGGAAGATGGTGCTGAGAGTTTGACACACAAAGCCAAGGACATCACACCATCGGTCGTCCGGAGGACTGAGGCTGGAAGGAGGAAGCTCTCGTCGATCAACCGTTAGAGGACGAGACAGGGCCGTCGTCAGTCAGTCAGACCAACACCGGCTCAAAGGCATAAGGCTGGGGAATGTCTGAGAGGCAGGGGTAGAGCGCATGTGGGCTTTCCAGAGAGCGTCGATACCATCTTGAACTGAGCTTAGTCTCTGTTCGTCGGTGTGCGTTATCTGTCTGCAACCCCCTCCGCCCTCGCTGTGTGTCTGTCTCCAGATCACTGAGAACGCAGACACAAAGCCAATCAATACCCGCTCCTCATTTTCACTGTTACCGCCGATGCCAAGCCATTTTTCGACGGCTAATTGTGACATTTATTCTGGCGATTGACTGAAGCTCCCGGCTCGTAGGCCTTGCCCGGGGACACGGCACGCGAACACTGCTGCTGTTGACATCTCCGTGTGGGGACACGGCACGCGAACACTGCTGCTGTTGACATCTCCGTGTGGGGACACGGCACGCGAACACTGCTGCTGTTGACATCTCCGTGTGGGGACACAGTACGCGAACACTGCTGCTGTTGTTGACGTCTGAGTGTGGGGACACAGCACACGAACACTGTTGCTGTTGACATCTCACTGTGGGGACACAGCACGCGAACACTGTTGCTGTTGACATCTCACTGTGGGGACACAGCACGCGAACACTGCTGCTGTTGACGTCTCACTGTGGGGACACAGCACGCGAACACTGCTGCTGTTGCTGTTGACATCTCAATGTGGGGACACAGCACACGAACACTGCTGCTGTTGACATCTCACTGTGGGGACACAGCACACGAACATTGCTGCTGTTGACATCTCACTGTGGGGACACAGCACACGAACATTGCTGCTGTTGACATCTCACTGTGGGGACACAGCACATGAACACTGCTGCTGTTGACGTCTCACTGTGGGGACACAGCACACGAACATTGCTGCTGTTGACGTCTCAGTGTGGGGACACAGCACACGAATACTGCTGCTGCTGCTGTTGACGTCTCACTGTGGGGACACAGTACGCGAACACTGCTGCTGTGGCTGTTGACGCCGTTTCAGTGTGGGGACACAGCACGCGAACACTGCTGCTGTTGACGTCTCAGTGTGGTTGCTGTTGCTGTTGACGAACAGAACAACTTGACTAACCACAGACAATTTTACAAAGTCGTGAATGAGTCATGTCGAAGCGAGGCACAGTGCAACAAGCATAGACAATGGCAATGGCACAATGCAAGAAGCACAAACAGTGGGAGAAGCGCAGTGCAACAGGCACAGACAGTGACAGAGGCACAGTGCAACAGGCACACACAGTGGCAGAGGCACAGTGCAACAGGCACAGACAGTAGCAGAGGCGCAGTGCAACTTGCACAGACAGTGGTAGAGGCACAGTGCAACAGGCACATACAGCGGCAGAGGCACAGTGCAACAGGAGCAGACATTAGCAGAGGCGCAGTGCAACAAGCACAGACAGTGGCAGAGGCACAGTGCAACAGGCATAGACTGTAGTATGTCAGATAGAGGGTTTGCTCACTGCCGCCACCTTCCCACAATACCTTCCCGGTTCATTCAACTTCATTATTTCCAAATCCTCTCTACATTTTTGTTACGAGCATCCCAAGCAGACAGACGGAATAAATTAGGTCAGCCTGCTCATCGGCACGAGCAGAAGGTGCAGGTCCTAGACGTGGGAGCCCACGGAATTCAAACAGGCTTCAAATCGTGTATTTACAGCTGGGGCGAAGGTTACAACGTCCAGCTGTATATAGAGTGCGTATCAGCGAGTTTCATTTTTGATTGTGGTTTAATGGACTGCGAAGACGAACCTTCTATTTACTCGCATACCAGGTGAGGGTTGCTGTGGAAACTAAGGCCTTTGTTAGTGTGGTCGGGTGCGGGCTAGTCTCAAAACAGACCTCTTCACACAGTATTCTGACCGACAATAGCTCCTTTTTAGTGTCTCTTTTTTTTTTTTTTTTCTTTTTTTGGCAGAGAGAGAGAGAGAAAGGGAGTGTGTGTGTGTGTGTGTGTGTGTGTGTGTGTGTGTGTGTGTGTGTGTGTGTGTGTGTGTGTGTGTGTGTGTTTAATCTGTGTCAATAACTCTTTGTGTGTTAAGCGCTTTAATTTGCTGGAAACGCTTTATGAATTTTCTATAATTATTATTTTCATGATGATCGTTATTCCATGGCACCCCTAGCTATGGGTAGGAACCGGTCTGGCTGAATGACACTGACCCCACATACATGACAGAATTTGATCCCCCCCCCCCCCCCCCCCCCCCCCCCCCCCCCCCCCACCCCCACCCCCTCCCACTCCCCGCCTCGTTCCGAAGCTCTAACCGCTACGCCTGGGTGGGTCACTTTTCTGTCCTTTGAATTTTCACTCCAGCCTTGGTTCTGTCTATGTCTATGTCTACCGCCTTCAGACTGAATAGACCGCCATGGAGTTATTTAGTTCTGTTCGTGAATCGGTCTGCCGCTTTCAGACTGAATAGACCGCCATGGAGTTATTTAGTTCTGTCTATGGCTAGGTCTATCGCCTTCAGACTGAATAGACCGCCATGGAGTTATTTAGTTCTGTTCGTGAATCGGTCTGCCGCTTTCAGACTGAATAGACCGCCATGGAGTTATTTAGTTCTGTCTATGGCTAGGTCTATCGCCTTCAGACTGAATAGACCGCCATGGAGTTATTTAGTTCTGTTCGTGAGTCGGTCTCCCGCTTTCAGACTGAATAGACCGCCATGGAGTTATTTAGTTCTGTTCGTGAGTCGGTCTGCCGCTTTCAGACTGAATAGACCGCCATGGAGTTATTTAGTTCTGTTCGTGAGTCGGTCTGCCGCTTTCAGACTGAATAGACCGCCATGGAGTTATTTAGTTCTGTTCGTGAGTCGGTCTGCCGCCTTGAAACGGAACAGAACGCCACGGAGTTCTTTAGTTCTGGGCGCCACGGAGTTCTTTAGTCTCTGAAAAATAATGGAATCTGACAATTTCCCATTCGATACTTTCTAGGCAGCGAAGAAAAATCGATGAGAGATGAAAGGGGGTGAACACTAACTAATGCATTCTCCTCTCTTGGGCCGCAATCAGACGCTGTAAGAAAACCCTTCGGGATTCATTCCAATTATGCAAATGAGCCTCCTCATCGATCGCCCGGTTGACCTCTGACCCTGGCCTGCGCGGTGCAACCTGGATGGGAAGTGTGGTTGTTCGTCAATCAAAAAGAAAAGGGAAAAAAAGAGAGTCTCGTTGTAAAACGCCACGGCGCCACAATGCCCCGTGTTTACCGACACTATTAGCTCGCGGAATTGATTACCTTTTTCGCGATTACCCGACATGCCCCAGCCAACATGGCCGGAAAAATAACACAAACTATCGAGCGGGTGATTGCTGCCGCCGTGAGGGAGCCTGGTGCGCGCTACTCACTCACCTTGCCGGCGGCACAGCCGTGCAGCGTTGGGCAAACTCCTCAACACCAGATAGAAACGATAACCAAACATGAGATAGAAACGATAACCAAACATGAGATAGAAACGATAACTAAACACGCCGAAACGACGCTCTGAAGATGAGAGCAGATATTTACTGGACGGTCGATGCGCGTGTATTTATTTGTCTGTTTCTGCCTGCTCTCCGATTCCTTGTTTTGTTTTCAATTGCGGGGTGGGGGAAAGTGGGGGAGGGGGGGGGAGGGGGGGGGCGGGGCGCTGGGAGGGCTTCTGAAGCTTTCATTCGGTGCAGTGAGATGGAAGTGCAGGCTCACAGTAAATAAATGATAGAACTGAACTATTGACGATGCGTTTTTCTCAAGTTAGTGCCTTTTCTCTCTAGTCTCTTCCCCATGTTTTTTTGTCCAGCGTTTCTCCGGCTAAATTTAGACCACTGAAGTCCTTGTCACGTCCAGGAAGTACGCGCAATGCATTGTGGGGTTTCTGACGACGGAGCTCAGGGCAAAGAGGCCAAAGCATATTTAAATGCAAACCCTTCATCAGCATTGAGGTGCAATAAGTTTAGAGTCTTGGCGTTGCACTCAGATGTAACGGACTGATAACGCCGGCAGGGTGTTCACAACAATCGACACCAGAGCAGAGGACCGCAGTTTGACAAAATACTTGAGGCCATTGTTGTTACAGACGCGCGCTCCATTTGCTCCATTGCATTGAAGGAATTACAGCAACCTGTCTGACGAGTCACAGCACCTGTCTGACCGTCTGTCTGTATGTCTGACGAATCACAGCACCTGTCTGACCGTCTGTCTGTATGTCTGACGAATCACAACTGTCTGACCGTCTGTCTGTATGTCTGACGAATCACCGGCAACAACTGTCCGACCGTCTGTCTGTGTGTCTGTCTGTGTGTGTCTGTGTGTCTGTCTGTCTGACGAGTCACAGCACCTGTCTGTCTGACGAATCACCGCAATCTGTCTGTCTGTCTGTCTGTCTGTCTGTCTGTCTGTCTGTCTGTCTGTCTGTCTGTCTGACGAATCACAGCAAGCTGTCTAACGAATAGAGCAATCTGTCTGACCGTCTGCCTATCTGTCTGACGAATCACAGCAAGCTGTCTGACCGTCTGTCTGTCTATCTGATGAATCACAACAACTGTATGACCGTCTGTCTGTATGTCTGATGAATCACAAATATCTGTCTGACCGTCTGTCTGTCTATCTGTCTGACGAATCACAGCAAGCTGTCTGACCGTCTGTCTGTCTATCTGTCTACGAATCACAGCTAGTGTCTGACCGTCTGTCTGTCTATCTGTTTACCAATCACAGCAAGCTGTCTGGCCGTCTGTCTGTCTATCTGTCTGACGAATCACAGCAAGCTGTTTACCAATCACAGCAAGCTGTCTGACCGTCTGTCTGTCTATCTGTCTGACGAATCACAGCAAGCTGTTTACCAATCACATCAAGCTGTCTGACCGTCTGTCTGTCTATCTGTCTGACTAATCACAGTAACCTGTCTGACCTTCTGTCTGTCTATCTGTCTGACGAATCACAGCAAGCTGTCTGACCGTCTGTCTGTCTATTTTTCTACGAATCACTGCTAGTGTCTGACCGTCTGTCTGTCTATCTGTCTGTCTACGAATCACAGCTAGTGTCTGACCGTCTGTCTGTCTATCTGTCTGTCTACGAATCACAGCTAGTGTCTGACCACAGTGGCAGTCCCTCCACACAGCTGTGGTCCTTCACACTGGCCCCGGGTTAGCAGTGCGTTAGGGTGGGACACGATGTTCCCAAGCAAAGCCTCCACCATGACCACATGTTTGCCCGTTGTGGTCGTGACACAGACGTGACTTGACAAAGCGTTTGCCCGTTGTGGTCGTGACACAGACGTGACTTGACAAAAGCGTTTGCCCGTTGTGGTCGTGACACAGACGTGACTTGACAAAGCGTTTGCCCGTTGTGGTCGTGACACAGACGTGACTTGACAAAGCGTTTGCCCGTTGTGGTCGTGACACAGACGTGACTTGACAAAGCGTTTGCCCGTTGTGGTCGTGACACAGACGTGACTTGACAAAACGTTTGCCCGTTGTGGTCGTGACACAGACGTGACTTGACAAAGCGTTTGCCCGTTGTGGTAGTGACACAGACGTGACTTGACAAAGCGTTTGCCCGTTGTGGTCGTGACACAGACGTGACTTGACAAAACGTTTGCCCGTTGTGGGCCTGTTATGTCGCAGTCGTGACTTTACGAAGAGGTACTTGCCTGATGTGAGCATGTGATTGAGTCACAGGCACAGCGGAATGCACTCGTTGTTCACGTGCACACGCATGACACACGACCCCGCCACTCGTGAATAAATCTTGCGGATTCAAGTTCAAGTTCACCACTCCAAGTGAAGCTGGAGGGTCTGTAACAGTAACAGTGGGTGAGGGGAGTACCCCCCTCCCCTCCCCAGCACACACACACACACGCACGCACGCACGCACGCAGCGCGCGCGCACGCACGCACGCACGCACGCACACACACACACACACTGATAACGCGGACAGACCGAACAAACAGATTTGAGACCAAATGAAACTTGTAAAGCAAGAAAAAACACCACGAATTCGTTCCAAAATACCAGAGGAGTCTAAACAGCCCTATGGCCGTCTCCATCCCTACATTCATAACCTACAGACCTGTAAGAGCACCGGGACGGGGGGGTGGCGGGTTGGGGAGGGGGGGCTGGAGGGGGTGGGGGGGGGGTACTGAGGGGGAAATCAATAAGAGGGAACATGGACTAAGACCGGACCCGAGGGTCTCTCACCGCCGACAGAAGAGGCCGTGATTTGGGTTGAAATGGAGAATGCAATCCGCCCGCCCCGCGCCCGAGTCGGACGAGGGCCCTTCGCTCCAAATGTCGCGAGTTCTTCACATCACGTGACATGTATTCTGTCACGTGATTATCGTCTCGTTTAGGCCGAGACGTCGTCAGGCTCCCCGCCTGAAGGTTTTGAGGGCCAAAGTACCAGAAGGAGGCTTCAGGGCTCGTGAGGACCTCGTGCTGGAAGAGAACGCTGAAGGAGGTGGAAGGGAGGAGAGGGCGATGGAATTGCCGGAGGATGGGGAAGAAGAGGGAAGGGGGTGAAGCAGGCTGGTGGGGGGGGGGGGGGGGGGGGGGGGGTGTAAGGAGCGAGAGAGGTCAAGAGAGGGAGTGGAGTGTCTCGACGTATCTCTCTCTCCATGTCCCTGTGAGGCAGACGTGAAGGGAGAGGACCAGGCTGGCGATGGCGTGGTGCGGATGGCGTGGTGCGGAGTGGCGGGTGCTAGGGTCTCCAGCCCCTGTCGAGTGCCGGCCTGGCGAATAGCGGGCCGACTTCAAACACTCCTGGGGCCCCGAGAGCTCTTCGGGTAGATCACTCACCACACAAGGCTTCAGTTCCACGGCGGGTCTGACCGTCCACAGCCGTCTTCACGACAGGAAGACAGTGGTACTTGATGATAATTATGTGTGAATAGTGGGACCCCCAGGGCTGTAGGCAGTTTTGATCAGAGTCTCGTACTTACGGTAATGCTGGTACTGGAGAGAGTGCCTTGATGGCACAGCCAAAAAGCCCAGAGTACCCGAAAAAGTATATGGGGACGCTTATGCAATCAGAAAAACATTATGCATCGTTTATGTCTTCTTCATTTTTCTTCTTCTTCCTTTCCGATATATTGCACAAGGACGTCTTTTCCTTTGGCTAGCCAAAAACCAACAAAACAATCCTTGAAGTAAGCAACAAAGCCTGTCCTTGAAGTAAGCAACATAGCCTGTCCTTCAAGTAAACATCCGAAGCTTGCCCTCCAGCAGGTAACAAACCCTGTCTTTTAAGAAAGCAACAAAACCTTGTTCTTCAAGAAAGCCACAAAACCTTGTTCTTCAAGAAAGCAACAACACCTTGTTCTTCAAGAAAGCCACAAAACCTTGTTCTTCAAGAAAGCAACAACACCTTGTTCTTCAAGAAAGCAACAACACCTTGTTCTTCAAGAAACCCACAAAACCTTGCTCTTCAAGAAACCCACAAAACCTTGTTCTTCAAGAAAGCAACAACACCTTGTTCTTCAAGAAAGCCACAAAACCTTGTTCTTCAAGAAAACAACAACACCTTGTTCTTCAAGAAAGCCACAACACCTTGTTCTTCAAGAACGCAACAAAACATTTTCCTTAAAAACAATAGCAACGAAGCCCTGTCCCTTACGTAAGCAATGACACCCTGTCCGTCAAGTATGCAACAGGCCCTCATCCACCAAGTAACAATGAACAGTTGTCCTTCAAGTAAGCAATGGAGCGAGCCCTGTCCTTCAAGTAAATAACAAAAGCAGTGCCCTTCATGTAAGCAATAGAGTCCTTTGTTCACTGAAGCGAGCAACGAAGACTTGTCCTTAAAGTAAGCAATGGAACCCTGTCCTTCAAACAAGAAACAAAGCCCCGTCCTTAAAGTAAGCAACAAAGCCTTGATTTCAAGCAGATAGCGAACTCATACTCCAAAAGCAACAATAACAAACCCGAAAACGTTCCGTTCAAATAACTAAACAAACAAACAACCGAAACTTTGCCCCTCAAGAAAGCAGGGAAAAATCTTGCACCTCAAGTAGCGACACCCCGCGCCTCGAGCAGTTCGACAACCACCACCACCACCACTACCATCACGCACACGCCCCCACTGCTACCCTCCTCTCCTCCCCCCCACCCCACCCCCAACCTCCCCCCGGCCCACTGTGACAAGCGTGACTCCCCTCATAACAACTCTTGTGGTGCCGGCATCCCAGACAGTTATGTCCCTTTAGAGCTCTTCTTTCCGCCAGATCGATAGGGAGAATGACCTTTCACTGCGGATTAGTTGTCGTGTTTTCTGCTCTGCGTCTCCCTACACTCTGTGTGTGTGTGTTGGGTGGGGGGGGGGGGGGGGGAGGGGGCTGAGGGCCGGGGGTGGTGGGGGGCACGAGCGCGGCAGGAGGAAAGGGGTTGGGGGAGGGAAGGGGAGAGGGCCCTGGTCATTGGCACGTGAAACCTACACCATGCCAGAAGTGAGTTGTAGTCACCACGGCCTTCACCTTGCTGTGAGCCAGTAAGAAGCAGTAAAGAAAAAGAAAGGAGGGAAATAGAGTACCAGGGCCCCTCCAGCACCCCCCCCCCCCCCCCCCCCCCCCCCCCCCCCCAATTGATGCCTTCGACGCGCAGCGAGTCTGACAAACGTCACGTTTACTAGCCATTTCGTCCATTTTGTCGAGTGTGAATTATTAATGCATTTAATGGAAATAGAGTAGCAAAGTCTATGTCACAGAGATGCCGAAGTGCATCTAGTGCTCTTTGTGATTACAAAACTAAAATCGGCATTCAAATGTTTTTGCCTTTTTCCCGTCTAGGGGATGCATTTCACAAAGAGTAAAACTAGATACCCCATTGTTCAGTTCATACTGCGGCGGACACACACACACACACACACACACACACACACACACACACACACACACACACACACACACACACACACACACACACACACACACACACACACACACACACACACACACACACACACACACACACACAGCACCACAACACACACCACACACACACACACACACACACACACACGCACGCACGCACGCACGCACGCACTCGCACGCACGCACTCACACACACCACACACACACACACACACACACACACACACACACACACACACACACACACACACACACACATGCTGATGTTACAATTAGCCGTAGTGGAACAGCGCTGTGCCGCCGACAAGAGCACACACACAATGACAGGAGTTGGGAAAGCCAGAGGCAGACGCGGGCTGTGACAGTAAGATCAGGATCAGACCGTCTGCCGGGGTTCTAATGAGCGCCACCGAAACAGTGGACAAAGTACGCATGACGTCATCAGAACCCACTGATACATCAGAACCCACTGATACATCAGAACCCACTGATACATCAGAACCCACTGATACATCAGAACCCACTGATACATCACAACCCCAGTCTAAGGATACATCACAGACGGACAAACAAGTTAGAGTGACAAGACGAGCAAGTGGACGATGAAACAAGACAAAGAAGGGACAGAGACAAGACAAAGCGAGGACGACAGACAGAGACAAGACAAAGTGAAAAGTAGGACGACAGACAGAGACAAGACAAAGTTAGGACGACAGCACTAGAGAGACAAGAAGCAAAGCTTAGGACGACAGACAGAGACAAGACAAAGCTAGCGACGACAAGAAACAGACGACAAGACGAAAGTTAGGACAAGACGAGACAGAGACAAGACAAAGTAGGACGACAGACAGAGACAAGACAAATTAGGGACAGACAGAAAATCTAGAGACGCAGACAAAGTTAGGACGACAGACAGAGACAAGACAAAGTTAGGACGACAGACAGAGACAAGACAAAGTTAGGACGACAGACAGAGACAAGACAAAGTTAGGACGACAGAACAAGACAAAGCTAGGACGACAGAGACAAGACAAAGTAGGACGACAGAGACAAGACAAAGTAGGGACAGAGACAAGACAAAGCTAGGACGACAGACACAAGACAAACTAGACGACTGACAGAGACAAGACAAAGCTAGGATGACAGAGACAAGACAAAGCTAGGACGACAGACAGAGACAAGACAAAGCTAGGACGACAGAGACAAGACAAAGCTAGGACGACAGAGACAAGACAAAGCTAGGACGACAGACAGAGACAAGACAAAGCTAGGACGACAGAGACAAGACAAAGCTAGGACGACAGAGACAAGACAAAGCTAGGACGACAGAGACAGACAAAGCTACGACAGAACAACAAATAGGACAAGGACAGACAAAGCAGGACGACAAGACAAAGCTAGGACGACAGACAGAGACAAGACAAAGCTAGGACGACAGAGACAAGACAAAGCTAGGACGACAGACAGAGACAAAGCTAGGACGACAGAGACAAGACAAAGCTGGACGACAGAAGACAGAGACAAGACAGCTAGACGACGACAGAGACAAGAACAAAGCTAGGACGACAGAGACAAGACAAAAGCTAGGACGACAGAGACAAGACAAAGCTAGGACGACAGACAGAGAAAGCAAACAGGACGAGAGACAAGACAAACTAGGACGACAAGACAAGACAAAGCTAGGACGACAGAAACAAGACAAAGCTAGCAGAGAAAACGGCACAGACAGAGAAGACAAGTGGACGACAGAAACAAGACAAAGCTAGGACGACAGAGACAAGACAAAGCTAGGACGACAGAAACAAGACAAAGCTAGGACGACAGAGACAAGACAAAGCTAGGACGACAGAGAAGACAAAGCTAGGACGACAGACAGAGAAGACAAAGCTAGGACGACAGACAGAGACAAGACAATCAAAGAGAGAGAGAGAGAAAGACTAACCAGGCAAACAAAGCAGACAAAGAGCGGGAGACTGAGATAAGACAGAGATAAGACAGACACAGAGAGGGGCTGGAATGGAAAATAGGGTTTCAACACCCAGTCAGCCATGACGATAAGTGATTACATCCGGGCGAACAAAGAGAGGGGCAGAGAAAAATAAGGACAGAAACAGAAAGAGGCCAGCAGACAGACAGACAGACAGACAGAGCCTGGAACTGTCTCTGGTGCTGGCAGACAAGCCTGGAGACGAGCATAACACGAAGCCTTGCCAGCAGACTTTATTGTATCCGCGTTTGAGATAATGAGATTTTCCTGTTGACAAGTCCAGTCTCAAAGGAATCCCTTGGAAATGATCGTCACACAGAGGCTGCGCTGGAGAAGCGGGAGGGGGCGAAGAGGGCGGGGTGGGCCGTGAGGGGAGGGGGTGGGTGGGGCGTACGGGTGGGGGATGGGCGGGGAGGAACAGTACTCTCTCTCTCTCTCTCTCTCTCTCTCTCTCTCTCTCTCTCTCTCTCTCTCTCTCTCTCAAGCCTGTACTTTTATATCTATTCACCAGTAGCTTAGCAACGACTAGTCATTAGACAGGTTTTTGACTAAACCTGAACCACAATCCTTGTAAAATAAAGTTTCCGAGTTCGAAATTTTTCGAGTTCTCTCTTTCTCTCTCTATCTTCTGTCTACGCTTGTGTTGTGTGTGTTGTGTGTGTGTGTGCGTGTGTGGTGTGTGTGTGTGTGTGTGTGTGTGTGTGTGTGTGTGTGTGTGTGTGTGTGTGTGTGTGTGTGTGTGTGTGTGTGTGTGTGTGTGTGTGTGTGTGTGGTGTGTGTGTGTGTGTGTGTGGTGTGTGTGTGTGTGGTGTGAATGAAGCATGCTACTGTGATTTATGATCGATCAACATTTTTTCTTTTTTTTTCTTCTTCTTCTTCTCTCCCCCCCACCCACCCCCCATCCCCACGTACCACTGAACCATGCTATGTTTTCGTGATTTACAAATAATTGCGAGATACGTCAACACCATTTTTGCTATGTATACATCTTATTTATTCATTGTCATTTCAAGTATTTTCAATGATTTTGCTGTTCCTGTATTTTTATTACTATTAATAGTGGTAGTATTATATTTTATTTGTTTATATATTGTTTATCCTGTTTAAATATTAATCGAGTTTGTAAAAATTTTTATTTTTATTTTTATATAATTGTTTCTCCAGTTTTCATTTATTCGACAGCTTAGCAAGGACTAGTTGTTAGGCAAGTCTAAATGAACCTAAACTACAATCCTTGGAAAATAAAGTTTTCGAGTTCGAGTTCGAGTCCGAGTTCTCTCTGTCGTCTACACACACACACACACACACACACACACACACACACACACACACACACACACACACACACACACACACACACACACACACACACACACACACACACACACACACACACACACACACACACACACACACACACACACACACACACACACACACACACACACACACACACACACACACAACGTCATAAGTAAAATAAGCACATCTACGGAACATTTCCCAACAGTTTGTGCGCTAACAACATTCACGGCTATTTATCTTATAGCTATATAGGTCATACTAGTTCAAAACGTATCTGCTGAGTATAACAATGTAGGAGTGTGGATGGAAGCGATTGCTGTTAGAATCAGCTGAGGATTCAGCTCCCACAGTACAGTTTGGATATATTTATGAGAAATAGTGTTAGTATCTGGAGACGAACAAGATGAAAACGATATTACAGTATTTGTCACAGTCAGTCCTTCAAGTTTGCAACATAATCTGTAGAAATAAACTTCCATGCTGAGCAGGTGGGGGTTGGTGTGGTGAGGGGTGGGGTGGGTGGTATCTATTTTTGAGACAGAGAGAGAGACAGACAGACAGATAGACAGACAGACAGACAGACAGACAGAGACAGAGACAGAGGGAGACAGAGACAGATAGAGAGACAAAGAGACCGACAGAGAGACCGACAGAGACAGACAGAGACAGACAGACAGACAGATGATGATGAAGTTGATGGTGATGATGATGATGATGCTGTATCACACCATTTTTAAAGATTTAAACACAATTCGACTATTAAAAAAACACTGTCCCTGATGACAAACACAGTAACATTTAATACAGGGAAAACCATGCACAAATAGAGAGAGTGGGGGTGGATGGGTGGTGGATGGATGAACTCATTGGCTCAGAGAATCAAAGGAGTCGGAAGAAAAAGAGTTGCGTGTGTGTGTGGTGGGGGGGGGGGGGGGGATAAAGAAGGCAGGGGAGGGCGAGGCAGAGAGACAGAGAAAGGGGAAGGAGAGAGCGAGCAAGAGCGGGTGAGTGGGAGGTGGGGGTGGTGGGGGGGGGGGGGGGAGGTACCCAATTACTCAAACCGCCGTGGCGGAGATGACATCAAACAGAATGTTGTACAGGCGGGCGGGGGCCGGGACCAGAAACCACAAAAGAAACTGACTGTCCTTCAAGCCAGGACCCCGCCACACCCCGCACTCCACATCCCGCCACACCCCACACTCCACACCCACCCGGCAACTCACGCTGCAGCCAGGGAAGAGAAGGGGGGGAAGGGGGGGCATGCAGGGACAGGAGGGGAGGGGGGGGGAGATGAAGAGGGTGATAGTTTAATCAGACATCAAGAAAGCAACACAAGAGATAGAAATAGAAAGCGTGTTGGGGCGGGGGTGGGGTGGGGGTGGGGTGGGGGTGGGGGGAGGGAAGGGGGGGGGAGAGAGAAAAGGAGGGGAGTGCAGGAGACGGGAATTGCAAGCCGTTCAATCAGACAGACACCCGGGACAGACACCAAAGACACCCGGGACAAACACCAAAGACACACGTCAGACAGACACTCGGGACAGACACCAAGGACACACGTCAGACAGACACCCGGGACACACCAGGCACCGTCAGACAGACACCCGGGACAGACACCAAGGACACACGTCAGACAGACACCCGGGACAGACACCAAGGACACACGTAAGGCAGACACCCGGGACAGACACCAAGGACACACAAGGAGACACCCGGGACAAACACCAAGGACACACGTCAGACAGACACCCGGGACAGACACCAAGGACACACATAAGGCAGACACCCGGGACAGACACCAAGGACACATAAGGCAGACACCCGGGACAAACACCAAGGACACACGTCAGACAGACACCAGGGACAGACACCAAGGACACACGTATGACAGACACCCGGGACAGACGCCAAGGACACACGTCAGACAGACACCAGGGACAGACACCAAGGACACACATAAGGCAGACACCCGGGACAAACACCAAGGACACACATAAGGCAGACACCCGGGACAGTTACCAATGATACACGTCTGACAAACACCCGGGGCAGACACCAAGGATACACGTCAGACAGACACCCGGGACAAACACCAAGGACACACGTCAGACAGACACCCGGGACAGACACCAATGATACACGTCTGACAAACACCCGGGACAGACACCAAGGATACACGTCAGACAGACACCCGGGACAGACACCAAGGATACACGTCTGACAGACACCCGGGTCAAACCAACGAGAGACCAACGACAGACTCCAGGGAGAGACGTCAAGGACAGACCGACGACCGTCATAAGGGATGGCAGAGACAGACATAAGGGATGGCAGACAGACATAAGGGATGGCAGAGACCGACACAAGGGATGACAGAGACAGACATAAGCGATGGAAGAGACAAACATAAGGGATGGCAGAGAGAGACACAAGGGATGGCAGAGACAGACACAGGGGATGGCAGACACAAGGCAGACACAAGGGATGGCAGAGAGAGAGAGACATACGGGACGGCATGGCAGAGACCGATACAAGAGATGGCAGAGACAGACACAAGGGATGGCAGAGACAGACATAAGGGATGGCAGAAGAAGGGATGAAGGAAGGGCGGATCCAGATCGAGGAAGGGGAGACAACTGACCAGCGCCAGCCGATCGATGCGCGACTCGTGATTTGAATTTGTATTAACTAATGAAAGGCTGCCCAGCAACGGGGCCAGGCAGCTGACAAAGGACAGCCCCGTGTGACAGGCCGGACAGCCACAAGGACTTCCAACACCTCCTGGCCATAGAAATGAAAAGCCGTAGGTGAGATGAGACCTTGGTGCTGGCAGAGATTAGAAGACAGTCGCCAGCCCCAGAACAGAACAGCCAGGGACGGACGAGGGAAGAAAGAGAGATGGCAGGGTGTGTGAAAAGCAACATGGAGAATTCGGCGTCTTCAAATTAATTAGCTTTTATTAGGTGGAGAGAGAGAGAGAGAGAGAGAGAGAGAGAGAGAGAGAGAGAGAGAGAGAGAGAGAGAGAGAGTACTTGAAAGTCGAAAACTTTAATACTCTAGGATAGTAGCATTAGGTCCGTTTGGACCTGTCTAACAGCCGGTCTGTGTGTGTGTGTGTGTGTGTGTGTGTGTGTGTGTGTGTGTGTGTGTGTGTGTGTGTGTGTGTGTGTGTGTGTGTGAGAGAGAGAGAGAGAGAGAGAGAGAGAGAGAGAGAGAGACAGAGACAGAGACAGAGACAGAGACAGAGACAGACAGACAGACAGAGAGAGAGAGAGAGAGAGCACGTTTGTCAGCCGCACAGTGTCATCTCAGTACATGGGGCAGGGGAGGGTGATGTGGGGGTGGGGGGGGTGATGTGGGGGTGGGGGGGGGGGTTGTGGGGGGGGGGTTGTGGGGGGGGGTATAAACTTGTGGCAAGTACCTCCTGAAATTAACTTGGAAAGCTAAGTCGACTGCGAGGAAAGCAATCAGTAAATGAAAACTTTACTGGAAGAAAGCGACGTGAAGACAATACTCGTTACTTGGATCTGTGGAACTGACTGAAGAAGCTCTGAGTCTTCATCCACGAGACAGCTTTGCTTGTTTTGCAACTGAAGCCATCCCAGTCTTTGAATGCACGCCATGTTTAGATAACTACTCTCACTGGGCATCCATTTCCAAACACCATATTCTACCCTCTCTTGCCTCAAGGAGGGAAATCTTAGTGTCAAGTGCGCGTGTCGTTCCGGCCTGGAATCCAGGAACTGACGTCATGCACGTGTCGCGCATGCGCATGCTATTATAGGGCCATGTTTGGCTCGGGACGGCCGCGTGGCGTTATCGTTTGTCACCAAATCGTTTTCCATGTCGTCGGTGAGTGCCCGACGGGAGGCAGCGCGTGTCTCCAAGGAGACGGTCACGTGGCTGACACGTGATAAGACACGTGGCCTAGGGTGGGAGGGGTCGAGGGAGGCAGGTGCGGAACGAAGGGCAGCGCGTGTCGGGCGGCGGCCATATTGCTTGTCTGGCTCCGGAAGTGGGCTGTGGCACGTGACCAGGAGAGACGCTGCGCGTGGCGGACAATGGCGGAGTTAGGAACAGCGGGCTGCCTCTGTCATATTATCTCAACTCTCCTCCCTTCCTCCCTTTTAGCGGCAGAGGCGGATTGTTAAGTAGCTGATCTGGCTTCTGATCCTTGGAGGAGTTCTTGCCGGCGATGAAGTAAGCCGGGCCATCACCTTGTCCACCCCCCTTCTACCCCCACCTCCCATTTCAATTATCTGCTCTCCTCTACAAAGGTAACCACCACCCCCTCTCCTCGGACCTCCACACAGTCGGCTTGTCAGGTTTGTGCAGTTGGTACTCGGGGTGCAGGCCAGTGGGTGTAGGTGCACGTGGTGTCGGCCGCTTCTCAGGCCTGAGAGGAAGTGAGTGTAGTAAGCCAGTTAACAGTCGTAGTCATTAGTCACAGGCGTTGGGCGTTGGAGCGACTCACGGCGGCAGCTGTCAACCACACGTCAACCACACGTCAACCACACGCGAGCCTTGTGAAGCTCAACTAGTGAACGGTTTCATTGATGGATTCGCGATTAGATCTCCACCTCATCCTGCCTGACAGATTCACGGTTAGGTTTCCACTTCATCATATAGCTGACAGAATCATAGTTAGATCTCCATCTCATCCTGGCTGGCAGAATCATAGTTAGATCTCCACCTCATCACATAGCTGACAGAATCATGGTTAGATCTCCACCTCATCACATAGCTGACAGAGTAACTGTTAGATCTCCACCTCATCCTGGCTGACAGAATCATGGTTAGATCTCCACCTCATCCTGGCTGACAGAATCATGGTTAGATCTCCACCTCATCACATAGCTGACAGAGTAACTATTAGATCTCCACCTCATCCTGGCTGACAGAATCATGGTTAGATCTCCACCTCATCCTGGCTGACAGATTCACGGTTAGGTTTCCACTTCATCATATAGCTGACAGAATCATAGTTAGATCTCCATCTCATCCTGGCTGACAGAATCATGGTTAGATCTCCACCTCATCACATAGCTGACAGAATCATGGTTAGATCTCCACCTCATCACATAGCTGACAGAGTAACTGTTAGATCTCCATCTCATCCTAGCTGACAGAATCACGGTTAGGTCTCCACCTCATCACATAGCTGACAGAGTAACTGTTAAATCTCCACCTCATCCTGGCTGACAGAATCATGGTTAGATCTCCACCTCATCACATAGCTGACAGAATCACGGTTAGATCTCCACCTCATCACATAGCTGACAGAATCACGGTTAGATCTCCACTTCATCACATAGCTGACAGAATCATGGTTAGATCTCCCCTTCATCACATAGCTGAC
>JABMCL010002563.1:315000-350000 GCA_018857735.1 Alviniconcha marisindica
CTCCAGCTCTCTCTCTCTCTCATACACACAGACACGACTTAAATACAATCAAAAATATTTTATTTCTTTTGTCATTACCACAAATATTTTTTACCCATAAACATACTGGCATAAATAGAATCAACCCTATTTTACACAACGACCCCCCCCCCCCCCCCCCCCCCCATACAAATTTCTCTTAAATATAGAATCACCCTTTCATTACACAACAAAAGCATTCATGTACAATTCTCTCTTTAATATAGAATCAACCTTCCATTACACAACAAAAGCATTTATGTACAATTTTCTCTTAAATATAGACTCACCCTTTCATTACACAACAAAAACATTCACGCACAATTCGTTCTTTAATATAGAATCAACCTTTCATTATACAACAAAAGCATTCCTGTACAATTCTCTCCTACATAAAGAGCACCAGTTTTACCTGCATACACAACAAAAGCCCAACATGCTAGTCTGGAGGTGTCCCAAGACCACCCAACCATGCTGATGTCCCAAATAACCCACAGCCACTAGCACTCTCAACACAAACTCCACAGAGGCTCATCTGGAGAGGTGATCCAAAACGAAGCAACAGAGGTCTTCACGCTGACCTCTAAGC
This sequence comes from Alviniconcha marisindica, assembly GCA_018857735.1. NCBI lineage: Eukaryota > Metazoa > Mollusca > Gastropoda > Provannidae > Alviniconcha > Alviniconcha marisindica. The sequence goes on from JABMCL010002563.1 coordinate 315,608, forward strand.
CCCACCTCTTTCCTCACAGTCAAGCCTTCCCGTTGACCACCATGTACTGTGTTGACTGGTGGAATGCACAATGACAAGAGACCAATTCAGCGTCTAAGTGACTTGACTTCACCTCACCTGACTGCAAAGTATCTCTTGTCGTCAATAAATGTGCACCACTGTGTATTTTGAAGGTTTTGTTCAGAATCAACTAGTCTTCCCCTCCGTTGCTGTGACTGACCTTGTGAGGAAAACTAAGCTGCCGATCATCGGAGTTATCATGCGGAATACTAATTAACTGTGACATTGGGATTGGCTGAAGTGCTGGGCTGACTGGCAGTGGGAAACTCTACAGTCCACATGACGTCAGCCTTGCCACCTGACGTCAGCCCTGCCACATGACATCAGCCTTGCCACATGACGTCAGCCTTGCCACAGTCTGACAGACTAGCGGTGGCAGTAGACACTTTGATCAGCCTTCCACTGGCACAGCAACACTCCCCTGGGGAAGTGTCCATACAAATGTCAGCTGTCACACAGCAACACTCCCCTGGGGAAGTGTCCATACAAACGTCAGCTGTCACACAGCAACACTCCCCTGGGGAAGTGTCCATACAAAAGTCAGCTGTCACACAGCAACACTTCCCTGGGGAAGTGTCCATACAAAGTCAGCTGTCACACAGCAACACTCCCCTGGGGAAGTGTCCATACAAAAGTCAGCTGTCACACAGCAACACTTCCCTGGGGAAGTGTCCATACAAAAGTCAGCTGTCACACAGCAACACTTCCCTGGGGAAGTGTCCATACAAAGTCAGCTGTCACACAGCAACACTCCCCTGGGGAAGTGTCCATACAAACGTCAGCGGTCACACAGCAACACTCCCCTGGGGAAGTGTCCATACAAATGGGGTCACCCCTGGGATGCCAACAACGCAGCGTCAACACTCACCTCCCTGGGGAAGTGTCCATACAAACGTCAGCGGTCACACAGCAACACTTCCCTGGGGAAGTGTCCATACAAATGTCAGCTGTCACACAGCAACACTTCCCTGGGGAAGTGTCCATACAAACGTCAGCTGTCACACAGCAACACTCCCCTGGGGAAGTGTCCATACAAACGTCAGCTGTCACACAGCAACACTTCCCTGGGGAAGTGTCCATACAAACGTCAGCTGTCACACAGCAACACTCCCCTGGGGAAGTGTCCATACAAACGTCAGCGGTCACACAGCAACACTCCCCTGGGGAAGTGTCCATACAAACGTCAGCGGTCACACAGCAACACTTCCCTGGGGAAGTGTCCATACAAACGTCAGCTGTCACACAGCAACACCTCCCTGGGGAAGTGTCCATACAAACGTCAGCTGTCACACAGCAACACTCCCCTGGGGAAGTGTCCATACAAACGTCAGCTGTCACACAGCAACACTCCCCTGGGGAAGTGTCCATACAACGTCAGCTGTCACAGCAACACCTCTGGGAAGTGCCACAACGTCAGCTGTCACACAGCAACACTCCCTGGGGAAGTGTCCATACAAACGTCAGCTGTCACACAGCAACACTCCCCTGGGGAAGTGTCCATACAAACGTCAGCTGTCACACAGAAACCCCCGTGCCCCTGTTCTTTAAAATTGTGCTTCAGCTGCCCCCTCCCCACTTTTTGGGCTTGAAGCCGACTGTATGTGAGCAGAGAATCCCTCAGGAACGAAGTTAACTGTATGGTTATCACGGGGAACAATCCTAGACAAGCACTTGCAAAAATCAGCACTGTTTTTGGTTCAGTCAAAAACAAAACAAAACAAAAACGACAGCAGAACAGCGGAGTGCTGACAGAGTGCAAGGTGAAGAACAGGGAGCGGAGTGCAGACAGAGTGCAAGGTGAAGAACAGGGAGCGGAGTGCAGACAGAGTGCAAGGTGAAGAACAGGGAGCGGAGTGCAGACAGAGTGCAAGGTGAAGAACAGGGAGCGGAGTGCTGACAGAGTGCAAGGTGAAGAACAGGGAGCGGAGTGCAAGGTGAAGAACAGGGAGCGGAGTGCAGACAGAGTGCAAGGTGAAGAACAGGGAGCGGAGTGCAGACAGAGTGCAAGGTGAAGAACAGGGAGCGGAGTGCTGACAGAGTGCAAGGTGAAGAACAGGGAGCGGAGTGCAAGGTGAAGAACAGGGAGCGGAGTGCAGACAGAGTGCAAGGTGAAGAACAGGGAGCGGAGTGCAAGGTGAAGAACAGGGAGCGGAGTGCTGACAGAGTGCAAGGGTCAGGTCAATGTCAGAACAGCTCGCAAGCTGCCGGTGTGCCACAGTCAAAGAACGCTTGCCGGCAAGTCTGTGACCGAGCTTTTTTGCAGATACGCTGGGGATGAGGCGGCATTTAAATGCCCCCCCCCCCCCCCCCCTCCCTTTTTTTATATTTTATCACGGTACGTTATGGAAATCAAATCACATGTAAACGCCCTATGGCCTTGTCAGCACAGTACACTGATCACAGAAACTGCACAGCATACGTTCCATTCAAATGACTCAACACAAGCACACACTGACCACGCGACTCGTGGCAATGTCCAGTGAAAACACCCAGCAGCCCACACACAATGCACATGACTGCATCTGGCACCATTAGCCTACCTAACACTTACAGGTTCATAAAACCATCCTCATGTCAAGCAAAAACATTTTATTTCCCACATTCTTGACTGGCATTGAGACTCACAGCCGATCTGGCCACTCCACGCAGACACACAACAAGGGTCAGAGGGTCACTCTGACCCAAAGCTGGAAGGACACCGGGATGGAAGCCACCAAGCGAGGACTTGGAACATGGCCCGAGGGTCTACCATTGTATTATAATTATTCCATAACCCCCCCCCCCCCCCCCCCCAACTGTTATAGAACAGGAGCATATTGATGAACATCATAATAATAAACAGCTATTAAAGACCCGCACAACAACACAAGTTGCTCTTAAGTACCATACACCAGAAAGGGTGGGTGGGTGGTGGGGGCAAGATCATTTTTAATTATAATTGTTTATACAGGTTGGCATTTTACCGGAAGTTGAAGAACCGCAAGTCCCTCAACACACAGTGACTGGTACCATCAACACTGCTTCTTTCTAGAAGTACTTCTGGTGGAGTTCATGTACCTTGTACCTACTCACATGGCAGGTGAGAGCTACCGTAGGCTTGTTCTTCTTCCACTCTGACCATCATGTGGTACAGTGTTGACGTGAAATGCACCCTGACTGGAGTCGGAATCCAGCATTGCAGTGAATGTCATTTTCCTCATCTGACTGCTGCTGCTAATACTGCTCATCGTCAGTGAACACGCGCCATCACATCCTGTGAAGGTTTTGTTGGGAATCCACCAGTTGGACCTACTAACAGTGAGGGTTTTGTTGGGAATCCACCAGTTTGACCTACTAACAGTGAGGGTTTTGTCGGGAATCCACCAGTTTGACCTACTAACAGTGAGGGTTTTGTTGGGAATCCACCAGTTTGACCTACTAACAGTGAGGGTTTTGTTGGGAATCCACCAGTTTGACCTACTAACAGTGAGGGTTTTGTTGGGAATCCACCAGTTTGACTTACTAACAGTGAGGGTTTTGCTGGGAATCCACCAGTGTCTCCCTCAGGCTTTAGCTTGTGGGTTGCATGGCAACCTCTCTTTGTGTTTCATGTGCTTAACATTATTTAACACTTTCTGATGGGCTGGAGCAGCTCCGAACCCTTGACTGGACCAGACAACAACAAAACAAAAAAGAAGAGGTTCCAAGTGCTGGAGGCATGTACAGGTTAAAGATCTCATGCAGTGCAAAAAACATTTTGGATACGCTGTGGAAATATATTCTCTCACACTAGCAACACACCAATGCTCTGTGATAGCTGGCTTTCCCTAGAAAATGTGACCTGACTTTTCCACAGGGCAATGCCTGGCCTGAGGAACACATGCACAGAACAGAGGACATCTCCAGGGACAGCTGGCTTTTCCGTGGGACAATGCCTGGTCTGTACATCACTACAGAACAGAGGGCATCTCCAGGGACAGCTGGCTTTCCGTGGGACAATGCCTGGTCTGTACATCACTACAGAACAGAGGGCATCTCCAGGGACAGCTGGCTTTCCGTGGGACAATGCCTGGTCTGTACATCACTACAGAACAGAGGACATCTCCAGCGACAGCTGGCTTTTCCAATGGACAATGCCTGGTCTGTACATCACTACAGAACAGAGGACATCTCCAGCGACAGCTGGCTTTTCCAATGGACAATGCCTGGTCTGTACATCACTACAGAACAGAGGACATCTCCAGCGACAGCTGGCTTTTCCAATGGACAATGCCTGGTCTGTACATCACTACAGAACAGAGGACATCTCCAGCGACAGCTGGCTTTTCCAATGGACAATGCCTGGTCTGTACATCACTACAGAACAGAGGACATATCCAGGACAGATCTTTCCTTGGGGCCAAGTCTGGCCTGAACAACACAAATACAGAACAGGGGGCATCTCCAAGGACAGACGGCCTTTCCACAGAAATGACTGCAGAACTTTCTGTGGGTAGGATGCTTTAGGGCACTGCCGTAATGAGCACATCATACAAAAACCGTTACATTGAAAAGTATGGTCACTTCCACAGTCAATCAATCAGTCATGGCCATTTTGACAATCAACCACTTATTTTGACAGTCAATCAACCAAAGTCATTTGGACAGTCAACCAAACAGATGACAGCCAACCAACAACAGATGACAGTCAACTAATATGAGGTGACGGTCAACAGTTACTTTGACAATTAACTCATAGCTACTTTGACAGACAATCAATCACAGTTACTCTGCATCTGACAGCCAATCAGTTACAGTTACTTTGACAGGTAATAAATCATAGTTACTTTGACAGGTAATAAATCATTGTTACTTTGACAGTAATAAATCATAGTTACTTTGACAGTAATAAATCATTGTTACTTTGACACTGACAGTAATAAATCATTGTTACTTTGACAGTAATAAATCATAGTCACTTTGACAGCCACCAACAAGTTACTTTTGACAGTCAATCAATCATAGTAACAGTCAATCAATCATAGTTACTTTGACAGTCAGACAAGCACAGTTATTTTTAAGGCTAATTAATCATAGTTACTTTGACAGCCAATCAATCATAGTTACTTTGACAATCAATCATAGTCTGACAATCAATCATACTTTGACAATCAATCAGTCATAGTTACTTTGGTGGCTAATCAATCATAGTTACTTTGACTTTGACAGTCAGTCAAGCATAGTTACTTTGACAGTCAATCAATCATATTTACTTTGACAGCCAATCAAGCACAGTTAAAGTAACTGTGGCTAATCAATCATAGTTACTTTGACAGTCAGTCAAGCATAGTTACTTTGATAGTCAATCATATTTACTTTGACAGTCAATCAAGCATAGTTACTTTGACAGTCAATCAGTCATAGTTGCTTTGACAGTCAATCCAACATAGTTACTTTGGTGGCTAATCAATCATAGTTACTTTGACAGTCAATCAATCAGTTACTTCGTCAGCTAGTCAATCAGTTACTTTGACAATCAACCAATCACAGTTACTTTGACAGTCAACCAATCACAGTTACTTTGACAGTCAATCAGTCATTGTTACCTTGACAGTCAGTCAAGCAAAGTTCCTTTGACAGTCAATCGTGGCTACCTTCACAGACAATCAAGGCTACCTTCACAGACATACAATCATGGCTACCTTCACATACAATCATGGCTACCTTCACAGACAGACATTCATGGCTACCTTCACAATCAGGCTACCTTCACAGACAACAATCATGGCTACCTTCACAGACAATCAAGGGCTACCTTCACAGACAATCATGGCTACCTTCACAATCATGGCTACCTTCACAGACAGACAATCATGGCTACCTTCACAGACAATCATGGCTACCTTCACAGACAATCATGGCTACCTTCACAGACAATCATGGCTACCTTCACAGACAATCATGGCTACCTTCACAGACAATCAAGGCTACCTTCACAGACAATCATGGCTACCTTCACAGACATGGTACCTAAATCATGGCTACCTTCACAGACAATCATGGCTACCTTCACAGACAATCATGGCTACCTTCACAGGACAGACAATCATGGTACCTTCACAGACAATCTATGGCTACTTCACAGACAACACAGTGTACTTACAGCACCATGATGAAGTGACCAACACAGTGTAGGGACAGCACCATGATGAAGTGCCAACACAGTGTAGGGACAGCACATGATGAAGTGACCAACACAGTGTATGGGACAGCACCATGATGAAGTGACCAACACAGTGTAGGGACAGCACCATGATGAAGTGACCAACACAGTGTAGGGACAGCACCATGATGAAGTGACCAACACAGTGTAGGGACAGCACCATGATGAAGTGACCAACAACCAGTGTAGGGACAGCACCATGATGAAGTGACCAACAACACAGTGTAGGGACAGCACCATGATGAAGTGACCAACACAGTGTAGGGACAGCACCATGATGAAGTGACCAACAACACAGTGTAGGGACAGCACCATGATGAAGTGACCAACAACACAGTGTAGGGACAGCACCATGATGAAGTGACACAACACAGTGTAGGGACAGCACCATGATGAAGTGACCAACAACACAGTGTAGGGACAGCACCATGATGAAGTGACCAAAAACAGTGTAGGGACAGCACCATGATGAAGTGACCAACAACACAGTGTAGGGACAGCACCATGATGAAGTGACCAAAAACCAGTGTAGGGACAGCACCATGATGAAGTGACCAAAAACAGTGTAGGGACAGCACCATGATGAAGTGACCAACAACACAGTGTAGGGACAGCACCATGATGAAGTGACCAACACAGTGTAGGGACAGCACCATGATGAAGTGACCAACAACACAGTGTAGGGACAGCACCATGATGAAGTGACCAACAACACAGTGTAGGGACAGCACCATGATGAAGTGACCAACAACACAGTGTAGGGACAGCACCATGATGAAGTGACCAACACAGTGTAGGGACAGCACCACGATGAAGTGACCAACAACGCAGTGTAGGGACAGCACCATGATGAAGTGACCAACACAGTGTAGGGACAGCACCATGATGAAGTGACCAACAGCACTGGACAGTGTTGGTCTCACTTTCTGTCTGCAGGTCAACTGTTCTTCATTCTACAGATGGATGTTTTGGTTCTGGGGGTCGTGTCTCGGTGAGGGGAAGCAACTCCCACAGATGGGAAGAGGCAGGACTGACTGTCAATGTCCATCGGCTTTGAAATACAAACGATCTCAACCAACACATTTCATCAGCTGAGCGAGCATTGAGAGGACAATCACAATGCTCCAGTTTTGCTTTATTCACCTGGTAATGGAGCAACAGTTGGAGCAGCAATCACTGCTGCCATAAAGAGGTCCAGCTGCCATGAAGCAGAACGTGGCTTACGTTCACACAGGTGAAGTTTCGGAGATGGCAGCCAACTGCAGAGGGTGTAATACTGTCATAAAAAGATGATGTGTGGGTGGGGGAGGCGCGGCATGGTTGCAGACATCAAGAACTCTTGTTGATGCAGGCGCCAGGAGGAGACTGGCTGGCTGTTGGTGCCAAGTTTAGCGTCGACCTGAAACCAGACAGTTGGTACAGAGTCTGACATCCGATCAACCACGCAGGGTCACCAGAGGATTAACACACACTATTGTAAATCACACAGTGAGATTTCTACTTTATCAAGGTAAAAAGTCACTAAATCACACATAAAAAGCTGGCTGGCAGTTTCATACACAACACAATCTAAATAAACACAATTTTTCTCTCTTTATAATTGATGGGCAAATTCTAGGCAGCTGGCAAAGCACGCAAGGCTATATTCTGACCAACTCCACGCATAAATGTGGGTGTGAGGAAAGCAAGGCAAAAGATGAAGAAAAAGAAGCAGGGGAGGAGGAGGAGGGTAAGCAGGTACCTGTTGTGTTTGAGGTGACTTTTCACCAGGTGACCGGCAGCCAACGCCGACATGAGACTCAGCTCCCCGGCCAGGACGGTGGCGCAGACGATGGACGCCAGCTGCTTGGCGTTGGCACTGGGGTTCCCCTCATTGGACCCCCTGACTCCCAGCATCTGACAAAGACAATACCAGGATGATTCATTCACTCGGACTGCAGTACACTGCCATATTCATAAAGATACAGGAAACTCTGTGAAGCACCAGCCCCGTGGCTCAGTGCACTGATGTGCTGTCATTGATTACAAGAGTCATAACTCTGTGTCTCAGAAACATGCAGAGTGCTCGGCACAAATCGAAACAATCAAGAAACACTGAAAGGCAAGGACTGAGCACACGAAACAAAAAGAGAGACACAACATAAGAGATGTGAACAACCTATGGCAACTCTCAGCCGGGGAAAGACTGGTGCAAGCAAGATGCAATCCATCAAGGTGATCATATTTTAAAAACCATGTCTCTTTGTCAAACTGAGGTCTCTGTGGTTACATCCCTTGCTACAAGTGCGACACTGAGTGCTGTAACATCCCATGTCTGTTGACTCAATTACTCCACAAAAGTACTCTTGACCTCTGTCTCTTTCACATTACAGGGCCTAGTCTCCTTCACATTACAGGGCCTGTCTCTTTCACATTACAGGGCCTAGTCTCTTTCACATTACAGGGCCTGTCTCTTTCACATTACAGGGCCTGTCTCTTTCACATTACAGGGCCTAGTCTCCTTCACATTACAGGGCTTGTCTCTTTCATATTACAGGGCCTCTGTCTCTTTCACATTACAGGGCCTGTCTCCTTCACATTACAGGGCCTGTCTCTTTCACATTACAGGGCCTGTCTCTTTCACATTACAGGGCCTAGTCTCCTTCACATTACAGGGCCTCTGTCTCTTTCACACTACTGGGCTTAGTCTCCTTCACATTCCAGGGCCTCTGTCTCTTTCACATTCCAGGGCCTGTCTCTTTCACATTACAGGGCCTGTCTCTTTCACATTACAGGGCCTAGTCTCTTTCACATTACAGGGCCTGTCTCTTTCACATTACAGGGCCTCTGTCTCTTTCACATTACAGGGCCTGTCTCTTTCACATTACAGGGCCTCTGTCTCTTTCACATTACAGGGCCTAGTCTCTTTCACATTACAGGGCCTGTCTCTTTCACATTACAGGGCCTGTCTCTTTCACATTACAGGGCCTGTCTCTTTCATATTACAGGGCCTGTCTCTTTCACATTACAGGGCCTAGTCTCTTTCACATTACAGGGCCTGTCTCTTTCACATTACAGGGCCTGTCTCTTTCACATTACAGGGCCTGTCTCTTTCACATTACAGGGCCTGTCTCTTTCACATTACAGGGCCTGTCTCTTTCACATTACAGGGCCTCTGTCTCTTTCATATTACAGACAGGAAGAAATCAAAAAAAGAATAACTCAATTTGTTTAAGTCTCAAAAAACTGTCTGACATTATTTTTTTTTAAAAATTGGCGACCACACACACAAAATAAAAGCAATTAAAAACAAGCAAGCAACCCTGCCTTCCCCTACCAAATAACAACAGAGGAAAGATAACCACAACGCACAAACTAACTGTATTATAAGGAACTGAGATCGTACCACTTGGAGCAGCGTCCACTTTGTATTTATTTTTCCATGTATGGAATACAGATCTGCTTGACTTGACTTGACATGACCCAAGCTCTTTGTTCCTTCGCTGGTTAAAACAGCGCCCTAGTTTCACGAGATGCGCCTTCAGAAGTGCCCCACCGCCCACTCAGGTGCCCCACCGCCCACTCACCTCCAGGCAGGCTGACTGTGGCGGCAGCACGGTGCCCCCTCCCACGGTGCCCACCTCCAGCGAGGGCATGGTGCAGGACACGTAGAGGTCGTCCCCGCTGGGCCCCGTGGGCCACATGGTGGTGATGCAGTTGGAGCTGGCGATGGCCTGGGCTGGGTCCTGCACACAATAATTAATGGTAAGGACCTGGTGGGTGGTACTGATAACTAATGGTAAGGACCTGTGTGGGTGGTACTGATAACCACTGGTAAGGACCTCGGTGGGTGGTACTGATAACTAATGGTAAGGAATTGTGTGGGTGGTACTGATAACTAATGGTAAGGACCTGTGTGGGTGGTACTGGTAACTAATGGTAAGGACCTGTGTGGGTGGTACTGATAACTAATGGTAAGGACCTGGTGGGTGGTACTGATAACTAATGGTAAGGATCTTGGTGGGTGGTACTGATAACCAATGGTAAGGACCTGTGTGGGTGGTACTGATAACCACTGGTAAGGACCTGGTGGGTGGTACTGATAACTAATGGTAAGGACCTGGTGGGTGGTACTGAAAACTAATGGTAAGGACCTGGTGGGTGGTACTGATAACTAATGGTAAGGACCTGGTGGGTGGTACTGATAACTAACAGTAAGGACCTGGTGGGTGGTACTGATAACTAAGGACCTGGTGGGTGGTACTGATAACCAATGTAAAGGACTTGGTGGCTGGTACTGATAACTAATGGTAAGGACCTGGTGGGTGGTACTGATAACCAATGGTAAGGACCTGGTGGGTGGTACTGATAACCAATGGTAAGTACCTGGGTGGCCAAATTTTGCCACTGTCCCATTTGTCCCATTGGAAGTCCTTTCTCATCTTTCCTTTGTTTCTAAACACACAGCACACAGACAGACCAGCGGGTGGACACAACAGGACACACCCACCATTGTCACCTCAGGACTCTACAGGTAATGCCAACCCCACACAGGCTGGACACAACTGAACTGACCTGTCCAGTGGCGATGTAGATGGCGCTGACCATGTTGGCGGAGTGAGCGTTGAAGCCCCCGATGGCACCGGCCATGGCGGATCCCTGGAAGTTCTTCTTGAAGTTGAGCTCGGCCAGCGCCGTGGTGGAGGACTTGAGAACGGTCCGCACGACGTGGCCAGGGATGGTGGCACAGCACACCACCGACTTCCCACGCCCCTCAACCCTGATCCACAGGCAAACAGACACAGGCATCACCTCTCTGACACTTTTTCCCTGGACCCTGCTGATGAGTCAGCTTTCAAAGCACAGGAAACAGACACAAGCATCAACTAACTCTCTGACACTTTTCCCTGACCTTGCTGGTGAGTCAGCTTTCAGTGCTCTGTCGCTGATTCCAAGGCAAGTTCTTCCAGCTCTGCACACCCTCCCCCCACCCCCCTCCAAACCCTGAAGTGAAAAATAAAGAGTGAAATCCAAGAAAAGCAACAGTTTTTATCAACTCCTGTAAAAAGAGGCCTCTGATTCTCCCTTGCTGCGTGGCGACACTGTGGTACAAGAGACAGTTTCCATTGTGTACATATGGACGCCAGTGAGGAAAAATAGTGAGCTATGTCTGCAGAAAAAGAAGCAGTTTGTCTTTGATGCTATTGTGACACAATATGAGGTACATGTTATCAAACCTAATATGAACAGGTCAACTCAGTATCACAAAGTGTGGGAAATAGTGTTTTTATCATGGTGTTTCAGAAAAGGTAATGTTCCAGTCAAAGTCATCACACACACACATGCAGACACACACATACACACACACATATCAAGTTGAAGCACTAACCAGTTGATAGCAGCAGGTTTCTTGTCAGTACAGAAGTTACCACTGAGACTGATGATCTTCATGTCAGAGAACTTGGTCTGCAGTTCATTCAACACCTTCTCACAACCCTGCACACAGACAACATAAACAACGCTTAGGTCCACAGTACCCACCCCTAAAAGCTTCAAGAGTGTTACAGAATTTACAAGAAACAACATGGAGAGGGTTACATGAAGTCAAGTGTCTCCCAGACCTGTTTACCCCCTAAATGCACAAGTGTAGTTCGGGTAGTCTAAACGTGTAGTCAGGAGGTACAATGTGTAGTCACAGTGCGTCAGTTGAAACTGGACTGATTTATCGTTCACACATTCAGATTCTCACTCAACGAGTCAAAATAACACACAAGAAACTTTGTCTATACAAACTTAATAAAACAACAAATACAATTATTTTGCTGTAGTGTAAGTGTAGTATATTCTTTCTATCTCAGTTACAAATTTAGACAAGATAATCAGTTTGTTCAACACACACACACGCACACACACACACCAAGCACACTCTTTCTCTCAAAATTTCTATGAGCTTGAATTGATATAATTTTCAGAATCAGAAGACTGCAATGCCTGAAAATGTAAGTCATAAACGTAAGGCGCCAGCATGGCACTGCTACCAAGATCTCAGCCACACACAAGTGGTGTAGATCCGTTCAGGTCTCTCGCTGGGCCGTGCACATGTGAATGTGGGAACATTGTAAAGCCAACAGCTTAACTCAGAATGAGAGTGCAGTTGTACAGATCAGTCTGCCAGTCCCCCCCCCCCCATCCCCTCCGTGTACAAACAACCCGGCCGCAAGCACCCTACTCAACAGCCTAGTACAATTTTTCGGGACCTCACAACAGTGTGAGCAACAAATTTTCTCATTGGCTGATCCCCAGCAAAGTAGCCAATCACAATGCACGTTCTTTGTAATGGTGGTAAAAAATTGCTCAAGGGAGATAACTCTATGGACTAGTGCTACTGATGTTTACAAGTGCGGAAAAACTATATCAGTTTGTTGCATTAAAATGGGGGGTGGGGGGGGGGGGGGGGTGAGGTGGGGTTGGGGGGGGGGGGGGGGGAACAGGAGAAGAGAAAGAAACAGACATGATGCTGGAAAAAACTTTCCAGTAGCCTTGAACTCCTTGTAGGACTTGCTCTCAACAGGTTGCTTACAGTCAAATCGACCGCCATGCTTGCATGAAAAAAATACGATTTGCAGGTGGTGCAAAGAACAAGTTCGCTGCCTTTCCTCGAAGGTACCAAACACGGATAAGCTTCATGGTAAGCTGGGAGAAACTTCTGGGATGGAACTTTCTTCCTTTTAATCGCAGCAGCAGAGCCTTTGGAAGCTAACACTGAGTCTTCTTCTGAAGAAGTTTCATACGCTCACTTCTTTGACTCAGACATTTTCTCCCAACTGAAGGGAGTTTCGAATGCGTTCAGAACCTATGTTTGCGCCAAAACCAGCGCTGCTATTGCAAGACTTGATGCGCGCATATCATAAGCGGGCCCATGTACCTTTTGAACACGGCGGCCGTGTCAAAAATAGGATTGCATAAAAAATGAGGACCGAACCACGCTCATCGCATGCGTAGTTTGTGTAATGCAAGCGTAGATGAGTAGTTTGGGCTTCAAATGTGTAGATTTCTACGCCAAGCGCGTAGACTAAACAGGTCTGGTCTCCCCATACACGCACACACACACACACACACAGAGTCATACTCAATTTAAATAAAAAAATTAAAGTTCTAGAACAATTATTATTTCAGTAGCAAGCATGAGGTGGACAGGCAGACGGACAGACCAAGAGGTGGTCAGACTGACCAAGCAGAATGTTTATGCCTGTGTTGTTCCAGGAGGAGGAGAGAAGGTAATGCAGATGTGTCTGCCACAAACATGGCCATTGCAAGACAGGGGTCAGCAGGCTCAGCTGACAGGGGGTCAGATGGCTGGACAGACAGGGGGTCAGATGGCTGGACAGACAGGGGGTCAGATGGCTGGACAGACAGGGGGTCAGATGGCTGCACAGACAGGGGGTCAGATGGCTGCACAGATGGGGGTCAGATGGCTGGACAGACAGGGGGTCAGATGGCTGGACAGACTGGGGGTCAGATGGCTGGACAGACAGGGGGTCAGATGGCTGGACAGGGGGTCAGATGGCTGGACAGACAGGGGGTCAGATGGCTGGACAGACAGGGGGTCAGATGGCTGGACAGACAGGGGGTCAGATGGCTGCACAGACTGGGGGTCAGATGGCTGCACAGACAGGGGGTCAGATGGCTGGACAGACAGGGGGTCAGATGGCTGCACAGACAGGGGGTCAGATGGCTGGACAGACAGGGGGTCAGATGGCTGGACAGACTGGGGGTCAGATGGCTGGACAGACAGGGGGTCAGATGGCTGGACAGACAGGGGGTCAGATGGCTGGACAGACAGGGGGACAGAGAAATGGACAGACTGACCTTAGACAGCATGTTCATTCCCATGGCATCCCCGGTAGTCGAAACGAAGCGGATGTAGACCTGCCGGTCACACAGAGACAGCGTCAACTTCTGAAGACGAGCAAACCTGCAGTCAGAAGGAAGGTGTCACATGAAGTCACTGCCCTGATCTTTTTCAGCGTCCAACACTGTGCTACTGACGACGAACATGTCACAACTAACACAAATTCCCACACCGAGGAAAGAGAGGTAACCAGTAAAGTAGGAAAGAGTGCTAACAGGTAAAATACACAAGAGAATTAACAGGTAAAATAGGAAAGAGAGGTAACATTAACAGGTAAAATAGGCAAAAGAGGTAACAGATAAAACAGGCAAGAGAGGTAAAAGGTAAAATAGGAAGAGAAGTAACAGGAGGAAGGGAAATAGAGAACAGAGGTGAGGTAACAGGTAAAATAGGAGGAGAAGTAACAGGAGGAAGGGAGATAGAGAACAGAGGTGCGGTAACGGGTAAAATAGGAAGAGAAGTAACAGGAGGAAGGGAGATAGAAAACAGAGGTGCGGTAACAGGTAAAATAGGAAAGAGAAGTAACAGGAGGAAGGGAGATAGAGAACAGAGGTGAGGTAGCAGGTAAAATAGGAAAGAGAAGTAACAAGAGGAAGGGAGATAGAGAACAGAGGTGAGGTAGCAGGTAAAATAGGAAAGAGAGGTAACAGGAGGAAGGGAGATAGAGAACAGAGGTGAGGTAACAGGTAAAACAGAAAAGAGAGGTAACAGGAGGAAGGGAGATAGAGAACAGAGGTAAGTGTAAAGTCTGTGCACCTGCTGGTAGAATCGAACCATTCCTTCACTTGCTCAAAGTTCTTCCGCTCCTCCAGCCACTGTATTGCCTCCCTGAAAGCAGTCAATACAAAGCTGTTAACACACACCAGCTAACTAACACAAAGCTGTCAATATACACCAGTCAACATAATGCTGTTAACACATACCAGTTAACATAAAGCGGTCAACACAAAGCTGTTAACACAAACCAGTCACCACAAAGCCAAGAACATAAACCAATCAACACAACGCTGTTAACATAAATCAGTAAACACAAAGCTGTTAACACAAACCAACCAACATAAATCTGTTAACATAAACCAGTCAACACAAAGCTGTTACCATAAACCAGCCAAAACAAAGCAGTTAACATAAACCAGTCAACACAAAGCTGACATCAAGCTGTCAACACAAAGCAGTTAGCTTAAAGCAGTCAGCACAAAGCTGTTATCATAAACACTTGAGCATAAACACCTACATGCGCATAGAAAAAAGAAGCCAAAGAAGTGCATAGCAAGACTGCGCATGACTGCAGGCACACAAATCTGCATGATGACGAATACATGTGCGCATGCATGGGTATGTTGTACATGTATGTGTGTGCATGTATGTCTACAGCTTTGCATGTTCACATGTGTACCTGTGAATTTACAGCTATGTGTGTGTGTGTGTGCATGTATATGTATGTGTGTTTGTGTGTGTGTGCATGTATATGTATATGTGTTTATGTGTGTGCATGTATATATATGTATGTGTGTTCTAATGTGTGTGACAAAGGAGCAAGAAAGTAAACAACAACCTGATAACATCATGTGTTCACGTGTGTACCTGTGATTATTCTGTGTACATTTCTCTGTGTGTGCGTGTTCACATGTGCGTGTGTGTGCATGTGTGTGGATGTGCATACACATGTGCAGTGTGTGCTGGGGGGTGTATGTGTGTGTGCATGCATGTATATTCAGATATGTGTGTATGTGTGTGTGCGTGCGTGCATGCGTGTGTGTGCAATTTGCCACTCACACAGCTTGTTTGACATCAGGAAACTCCACCACTGGGGCCCTGGTCATGCCGTCCCTGTACACGGCACTGGTCACACCCCCACTTTGCTGTCAACACACATTTCAAATACCTTTACAGGCAAGGAAACAGTCCGCCCCACCCAGCTCACCAGGAACAATCAGAAGAAAACCTTTTGCAACATGAAAGGCAATTTCAGAGCTAACTGAGGAATGTCAACACAACAGCACCTTTAAACTGAATACTGAGGAAGACTATTTGTGATCCTACATCATATTTTGCAGCAGCAGCATTCGGAGCCCCGAAGCAAACCTGAAAACCAGCCATGCACGCACAGACACACCGGCACATGCAACCAAGCACCAGTTACACACACAGGAATGGTGTTGGAAAACCTGGTTCTGTGAACAGCCTGAGGCTAGGCAGCCAGAATCTCAGCCACACCCAGACAGGATCTTCAGCTGAAGCAAATGTGTCACCAAAGACCAGCCTGATGAGAGACCACCCCAGTGAAAGACCAGCCTGATGAGAGACCCTATGAGACCACCCTGAACAGAGACCACCGAAATGAGGGACCAGCCCACTTTAATAATAATGTACGTTTATCATGCGCTCATGAATGCCCTGAGTGCTCCCATGATGCATATTACCCTAAATACAATATTCTAGACACAGTCCTACCAAAACAATTTACACAAAGTATTGTATGGAAAACACACACACACACGTATGCACAAACCATGATGCATTCAGATATATATGACACTGATTTGTATGCATGCACACACACACACACACCACACACACACACACACACACACACACACACACACACTGACTGTAGCAGAAACTGGGTACTGGTATTAGTAGGTGTGGAAATACTGCGAGAAGAGGGTTTTCTGTTTGGCTTTAAAAGATGACAGGGTTGAGCGGTGTCTAAGGTCTTATGGGAGTGCATTCCAAATGTGGGGTCTAAGAAGCCTTCCCATCACACTTCCATGTCAATGACCCTCAGAGCACAAACAGCCTCTTGTCCCATCACTCGCTCCATTCACATTCAGAGGGTGGTCTCAAAACAGGGGTGCACAGGACTGGGTTTCAGAGAGGTTGTCAGGTTGTTATTTGTTTTGTTGTTCCTTCTGCTAAACAGATCCACTGACTTATCGCTTCTGAATTCTCACAGTGAAGAAGGAAAACACACTGGTTTTCAATACCCAGCTTCTGCTACAGTCATTTTGTGTGTGTGTGTGTGTGTGTATGTGTGTGTGTGTGTGTATGTGTGCGTGTGTGCGTGCGTGCGTGCGTGCGTGCGTGCGTGCGTGCGTGTGTGTCTGTGTGTGTGTGTGTGTATGTGTGTGTGTGCGTCTGTGCATGCGTGTGTGCGTGCGTGCGTTTCATATAATGTCTTATGTAAATTGTTTTGGTAGGACTGTCCTCTACGTACTACAGAATATTGCATTTAGGTTAATATGTATTATGTGAGCACTCAGGGTGTTGATGAGCACATGATAAATGTACATTATTGTTCTTATTATTTTTATTATGGTGTACATGATATGTAAATATTTTCACATCAACCTTCCAGGCTGTCTGCTCTACTGCACAGTGCTCATTACTGTGGTTGTGATCACTGCTGTTGCTTAGTGCTCATTGCTGTGGTTGTGATCATTGCTGTTGCTTAGTGCTCATTACTGGGGTTGTGATCACTGCTGTTGCTTAGTGCTCATTACTGGGGTTGTGATCATTGCTGTTGCTTAGTGCTCATTACTGTGGTTGTGATCACTGCTGTTGCTTAGTGCTCATTGCTGTGGTTGTGATCATTGCTGTTGCTTAGTGCTCATTGCTGTGGCTGCGATCAGTTGTTGCTTAGTGCTCATTACTGTGGTTGTGATCACCGCTGTTGCTTAGTGCTCATTGCTGTGGTTGTGATCATTGCTGTTGCTTAGTGCTCATTACTGTGGTTGTGATCATTGCTGTTGCTTAGTGCTCATTGCTGTGGCTGCGATCAGTTGTTGCTTAGTGCTCATTACTGTGGTTGTGATCACCGCTGTTGCTTAGTTCTCATTACTGTGGCTGTGATCACTGTTGTTACTTAGTGCTCATTGCTGTGGCTGTGATCACTGTTGTTACTTAGTGCTCATTGCCATGGTTGTGACCGTAGTTGCTCATTGCTGTGGTTGTGATCACTGTTGTTGCTTAGTGCTCATTGCTGTGGTTGTGATCATAGTTGCTCATTGCTGTGGTTGTGATCATAGTTGCTCATTGCTGTGGTTGTGATCACTGTTGTTGCTTAGTGTTCACTGCTTTGGTTGTGATCACTGTTGTTGTTTAGTGCTCATTGCTGTGGTTGTGATCACTCTTGTTGCTCATTACTGTGATTGCAATCACTGTTGTTACTTATGGTTGTTGTCCTCCACTCACACGCAGAGCGGTGCAGCCTCTGTTGACACTGGCCACCAGACAACCCTCCGTTGTTGCCATGGGAACCATCAAGCTATTTCCGTCCAGCAGGAGAGGTCCGGCCACGCCCACTGGCACTGGCATGTAGCCGATGACGTTCTCACAGCACGCCCCTTCCACCTGACAACATGAAGGCCACGCAGGTCCGTCAACCACTTCACTGCAGCGCAACTGACAGATGTTTGTGTGAATGTATGTCAATATTTTAAAAAATTACTCCACACAGCTTTAAACTATAATTTTTATCATAAAGATAGAACATCTCCCCCGTCCCACCCCACCCCTGATGTCTAGCAAACACACAGTTCATAGATACAAAGACTTCATAGACTTACGTATTTGTAATCGTAATTGGTGAAGGGGAGCTTATCCAGAGCTGTTGAGGAGGCTAGCTGCCCCTGAATTGTCTGACGTCTGCAAAATAGCAACAGATTTATAAACACATCAAAATAGCAACAGATTTATGAATACACCAGAACAGCAATAGATTTATGAATACATCAAAATAGCAACAGAGTTATGAATACAATCAAAACAGCAACAGATTTATGAATACATCAAAACAGCTCATAAATCAAACAGCAACAGATTTATGAATACAATCAAATAGCAACAGATTTATGTAGACATCAAAACAGCAACAGATTTATGAATACATCCAAAGCTCTACTAACAGCTAACAAAGGAAGCAGACAGCGTGTGACTGAGAAGTGTTATAAAAAGAAATGACACACTCATTCTACCTCTCCCCCACGTCCCCTCCTTCTCCCCATCCCTAATAAGCCTTATGGTTTCTGTGGATGTTAAACACCACGTTTACATTCACAAAACCTGCACGCTCTGCGTGTTCTGCTTCCACATAACCAGGGGACAACAGTGATGTAACTCTCTGTAATGCAGGGAATATGTAAGCACCCCCTCCCCCCCCCTCCCCCGCCCCCCACATGACTCAAAATTTCATGTTTTGAGAAAAACACAAAATGTGTTTGAATTTTTTTAAAGCTTTTATTCAAACATAAAAGCTAAAAAAAAATTGAACAGATTTTGTGTTTTTCTCAAAACATGAAATTTTGAGTTATATGGTTTCAACTGGTCAGCAAAGTTAATCAGAATTTGTGAGGTGTTCAAGCTCACTGACAATTTTGACGAACATTCAAAATGAAATGCCCAATGTCACTTGCCTGATTCTGACACCTTTCTCGTGGTCTCCCACCATTTGCTCAATCTTGTAGAAAGGGATGTGCTTGCTGTTCACCAGACTGACCACCTCCCTGTCCGTCAAGACACCTGGACCCTGAAAACAGACCTTACACCTTGTTCACTGAAGCACATGTTGACCGCACTGACCACGACCATGTCACTATCGCTAATGTTGACCACACTTGGACCTTTCTGTACTTCATCACAATCATCTGACTGTCAGGATTGGGCAAAGTTATCCAAAAGCAAGCAGGTTCTCCAACTACACATCCAGATGGGTACAACGACCTGAAAACTGCTCTTTTTTTCTGAACATTTTTCATTTTATTTCTGTCTCTTAACCACTTAGTGAAACTTTCTCCCCAATTATTTGTCTGTTTAACTTTTATTTTGTGACATTTTCTGTCAGTGAACACTTCAATGTTCAGCTCAATTCTCACCTCTGTTTTCATGATCTCCACGCACGTGTCATGATCTCTGGGCTCCCTGGCAACTTCTGCAGTAGACTCCTCCTGTCCAGCTGCAAGGTAACTGAAATCCGTCTGCGTGTGCTTCTCTTCCATCAGCTTCTCGTTTTCCGTGTTGTCCGAGTCAGAGTTGCTGTCTTCACCGATGATGAAGGAAACTGATCCGGTTTTGCGTTTCTTCTTCCCTGCAGAGCATCATAATAAAAGAAATTATTTGCAAGAGGGCCATATATGATATTAAACTGACCAAGCTAAGGCTAAAAAAATAAAATAAAATAAAAAGAATCCCCAACACCCTGTTCACTTCAAGGCTTGGACCTTACACACTATAACCATAACCCATTTTTCACTCAAATCACTGTAACTCAGTAATAGCAAGAGGTCACAGACCTTGTTGATCCGCCCTGGTAAAGAAAGAAATCCAAAGAGCCTGATAATTCCCACAAAGACCCTGTTAATCTGCCCAGGTACAGAGGTCTGTACAGCTCTGATCAAATCTGAACAAAACAAATATTTGCTCATTTATAGGTTTGAAAATTCCCAATTCCTCCAGAAGGATGACAGACTTTCATAGAGCACCAGTCTCAGACTGATCCACTGGTTACCTGTCTGCCTGTCTGCAAACCTCAACAAAACAGGCAGGCGGCAGGCAACAGGAAGGTACATGGAACAAAATACAGATTCTGAATCCAGTCTGGCCAAAAGTGACAAAAGCAAAATGAACACTTCTGCATAGGAATGCCACATGAACCAACACCACTATTCCAGTGAGTGTTTCCTAGGGCAGTGGTTTAGCTCCACCAAAGTGCTGCATCATCTGCACAAGTTAAAGGGGCCACCAAGCAGACGCAGGTTGGCCTTAAAATGTAGACACTGTGCAAATGTTTCCATTTGCAGGTTATTTTATTATTAGTTACGCAACACAAGTACTTTGTGTTTCAAACTTTGAGCTCCTCAAGGCTCCGTCCTGTTGGTTTGCTCTGAAGCAAGTTGGCTCTAACACACCTTTTGCCTCACACGCCAACCTTGCTCATCATGTCAGACACACAGTCTTTGCCTCACACGCCAACCTTGCTCATCATGTCAGACACACAGTCTTTGCCTCACACGCCAACCTTGCTCATCATGTCAGACACACAGTCTTTGCCTCACACGCCAACCTTGCTCATCATGTCAGACACACAGTCTTTGCCTCACACGCCAACCTTGCTCATCATGTCAGATACACAGTCTTTGCCTCACACGCCAACCTTGCTCATCATGTCAGACACACAGTCTTTGCCTCACACGCCAACCTTGCTCATCATGTCAGACACACAGTCTTTGCCTCACACGCCAACCTTGCTCATCATGTCAGACACACAGTCTTTGCCTCACACGCCAACCTTGCTCATCATGTCAGACACACAGTCTTTGCCTCACACGCCAACCTTGCTCATCATGTCAGACACACAGTCTTTGCCTCACACGCCAACCTTGCTCATCATGTCAGACACACAGTCTTTGCCTCACACGCCAACCTTGCTCATCATGTCAGACACACAGTCTTTGCCTCACACGCCAACCTTGCTCATCATGTCAGACACACAGTCTTTGCCTCACACGCCAACCTTGCTCATCATGTCAGACACACAGTCTTTGCCTCACACGCCAACCTTGCTCATCATGTCAGATACACAGTCTGCACAGCACAAAACGGCAGCACACAAGGTGGTGTTTTTGATGGCTTTCAGATATCAATATTTAACAAATTTGAGCATTACTCTTTTTATCTATTATTCTATTGCAAAAGAAAAGGGCCCATGGTGCTTCTACTAGTGAGCTCGCCTTTTAAACTACATCCTCCTCCAGCACACAGACACGCAGGCTGACAAATCCATCCTCACCTTCACACTTCATTGCCCTGTCACCCTGCTCTCCACTCTCCACCACCTTGACCTCACTGCTGGATGTCCCCGCAACTGCCATCTTGCTTAGCTCACGCTCACTCCTCTCCATCTCCAGTCGTGAGATCATCTGGCGGTCAACGTCGTTGTCAAACAGGATGTACTTGATGATGAGCGCGCTGGCTAGAACCAGGGTGATGGTGTAGTCCATGTTCACTGTCAGCATTCTGAAAGAGGACAGGTGGCAGGTCAGAGTTCCTGCTGGTTGTGGGAGACAAAATCCAAGGTCTTTAAAGAGTAAGTTGTGTTTTACGCCCAGTCAACTGGTACAGTTATATCAGGGCGAGTCTTTAAAGA
Organism: Alviniconcha marisindica; assembly: GCA_018857735.1. Classification (NCBI taxonomy): domain Eukaryota; kingdom Metazoa; phylum Mollusca; class Gastropoda; family Provannidae; genus Alviniconcha; species Alviniconcha marisindica. The sequence continues at coordinate 337,883 of JABMCL010002563.1, forward strand.
GCACTCCCCACCTTTCTAACATAGTATAAAAACAAATTTCAAATGAATACCCCCCCCAACTTAAACCAAAACACAAAGCAAAGAAAAACAACTTTCAAATACTTCTGTTGAGCATCCCTTGCAGGAAGTTCAGGTCGCCTTACTTGGTTAAGGCACAGCAGCTGCAAGAGCAGCACTCTATCGCTGCCAGTGTTTGGGATTTTTAATGTCTGCACAGATGTAAAGTGTGCGACTAGTCTGCGCTGAAAGCTGACTCAGAGAAAAACTCCCTGCCACACAAGGGACTTGAACTTAGTCAGTGCTGCAGAGAACGCCGATAGCCCTGAAGGGGTTAGGGCACAGAACACCCGCCTGGCCAGCCATGCAGGGTCCACAACACTCACCTGTCCAGGTAGAAGTGCCAGAGAGGCACGGCCGGCTTCATGTGCTGGTCACTCAGCTGGTCAACAGTCAGCAAACTGTGAGGTCCCCCCTCCTTTGTCCCTGGAGTCTCAGCCACAAGGCGACTATGGGCGTGCACCAACACCAGGCCTGCTGACTGCAACACGCAGAACGCTCCCTTTAGAAATGACCTCTCCGCAGTTTCTGCCACACAGCGACTATGGGCATGCACCCACACCAGGCCTATCCGCTGCACACTGACCGAACACTTCAGCGACTCTGCCCGTGCCGATACAGGCATCTACCAGTTTTGTCCACCGTCCATTCCCCCCTTTTCTTGACTTGTGCAATAAATTCAACATTAAAAATTAGTACTGTCCAACTTAAAAACAAACAATGCTAGCCATCTCTTTCCCACAGATCTGGACCCATTTTTTGCAAGTCTGTCCAGTGTTTACACACCTGTTGGTATGAGAGGATGGGCAGGCTGACCTAAACAGATCCTGGTTCAAATGAACCACAAAGAAAGAGCTCGAGTTCTTGGGGTCAGACAGACTGTTTTGTCTCCAAAGGCTACTTGAAAGCAACACGTGTGGTTGTGTTGCTGACACCTGCCAGGCGTGGCCTACCATGATGATCTTGACTCGCTGCGTGACGGGGTTCGGTTTCTTCTCCTCCTCCTCCGCCTGCAGGAGCTTAGCCAGCTGCTGAAGCTGCTTCAGTGGCTTCCCTTGATTGCGCTCTCTCGACACCTGCAAGTACACCACACCTCACAGGTAACTCAGCAACTTCCCTTGACTGCGCTCTCTCGACACCTGCAAGCATGCCACACCTCACAGGTAACTCAGTGACTTCCCTTGATAGCGCTCTCTCAACACCTGAGAATACACCACACCTCTCAGGTAACTCTGCGACTTCCCTTGATACACCTGCAAGCACGCCACACCTCTCAGGTAACTCAGTGACTTCCCTTGTTTCTCGCTCTTGCAACACCTGCCAACCCCAGTTCAAAGGTGACTCTCACACCCTCTGGCCACCTGCAAGTGAATCCTAACCCTTATCATGCCCTCTTGGCACCTGTAAGTAAAGTGCTGTTCACAAGGAACTCAGCATATTAAACCAACTCCTGCAGACATATCCACCCTGAGTTACAACAACGACAACAAAAAGGATAAAACTAAAAGCCTCATATTTCCATTTGGTATAGAAAACCACTTCAAAAATTGAGCTGGACATGCATCACTACAGTGATGTCATGTCGGCATGCATCATGGTTGTGCACATGTGTGTGTGTGCACGTGCATGCGCACTTGGGTGTGTTTTAGGACAGTATTCCACCTCCACTAATCAGTATTCACCATCGAAATTGTCAACAACAAAATGCAAATTTTGGGGCACTGAAGCCCAAATACAAGCTGAGAACCCCCCACCCCCCCCCTCCCCCCCAGGCCATAACCACAGTGCAGACGCACCCTTCTCCCCACCCCACTGACCTCCAGGATGATGGCAAGGCATGCTGGGTAGAAGGTCAGGAAAGCCAGGTAGTTAGCAACGACAGACAGACAGCCAAAACAGCACATAGTCTCCAGCTGTTGCACACCTGAAACACAACAGCAATCATCACACTATGTGTGGGACTATCCCACCCGTGAAGCATAAAGTGTGGCTCTAACCAGCCTGTGAAGCATGATGTGTGGGACTAACCAGCCTGTGAAGCATGTGTGGGGCTAACCAGCCTGTGAAGCATGATGTGTGGGACTAACCAGCCTGTGAAGCATGTGTGGGGCTAACCAGCCTGTGAAGCAAGATGTGTGAGGCTAACCAGCCTGTGAAGCATGTGTGGGGCTAACCAGCCTGTGAAGCAAGATGTGTGAGGCTAACCAGCCTGTGAAGCATGTGTGGGGCTAACCAGCCTATGAAGCAAGACGTGTGAGGCTAACCAGCCTGTGAAGCATGTGTGGGGCTAACCAGCCTGTGAAGCAAGACGTGTGAGGCTAACCAGCCTGTGAAGCATGTGTGGGGCTAACCAGCCTGTGAAGCAAGACGTGTGAGGCTAACCAGCCTGTGAAGCATGTGTGGCGCTAACCAGCCTGTGAAGCAAGATGTGTGAGGCTAACCAGCCTGTGAAGCATGTGTGGCGCTAACCAGCCTGTGAAGCAAGATGTGTGGGACTAACCAGCCTGTGAAGCATGTGTGGGGCTAACCAGCCTGTGAAGCAAGATGTGTGAGACTAACCAGCCTGTGAAGCATGACCTGTGGATCAAACCATTCTTTGAAGCATAATGTGTGAGACATAGACAGCACAGAGAGAAAAATGGGGGAGAGAGAGACAGACAAGAGAGAGAAAATGCAGTGTGTGCACATGCGTGCTGTGGTGCTGAAGTCTGATTGCTAATTTAAATACATTTGTTGCTGTTGCAATTGAGTGTGCGTGTGTGTGTGTGTGTGTGTGTGCATGTGTGTACATGTGTGTAATGCATATATCACTGTATGCATCCGACCATGTTGAACTGGCCAAAAAGACAAAGAGCACTTGCAAGCAAATGTGTATAGTACTGTCAGTCTGAAAAGAAGATGGACTCTGTGCACTCAGCATTTCACTGATACAGGATTCAGGCCTGAAAACATATTGCTGTTTCATCTTTCCCAAGTGAGAGTGGTACTCTTATCAGCGTATTGCAACACAGGGCGGCTGTCACAAGCAGGTCGCTGCTGTCTGGTTTAATCCCGCCCACTGACCTGACGTGCAGGCCTATCACCTGTTCTCAATGGAGGGGTCAACAGGGTCAGTGGGTCACAGCCTGCTGTATCGTTTTGTTTATCACTCGGCCCACTTTCCTTAAATGAGGCAAGAGGTTATGCAAAGTTGAAAGTACAAAAACTGTTGCACGTATACAGACCACATTTTCACTGTGCTGTTTCCATATATAAAATAACTTCTGGGCGTGCTGTTGCATGGCTTGAAGAAAAAGTTGAACTTCTGCAAGACTGCATTAAAACACTGCTCTGTGGTGGGACTGGTTAGACCTCTTGTGGCTGCTCTACCCTCTCACCCAGCTACACCGACTCAAAGTGCCCATAAAGAAATAAGGTGCTGAAACACTCTTACGCACACACTGAAACACTCTCACACACACACTGAAACACTCTCACACACTGAAGTGGAACACTCTCACACACACACTAAAAGTAAAACACTCACACACACCCACACCCACTGAAACACTCACACACACACTGACAATGACACATACACACACACACACACACTCACCAGACAGAGTGCCCACTCCAATAACCAGGGTTTCCACAATAGCGTCAAGAGTGATGGCAGGGCCGATGATGGCCATGCCGCTGGCGATGTTGGCCTGCACCTCCTGCTGGGAGGCGGAGCTGAGGGAGAATCTGGCCAGCGCGCTCGCCTTCCCCAGATCCACCAATAGCAGGAAGAACGGAAGCGCTTCACTGTTAAGGGGACAAAAGGGGAAAGTCTGAAACAGCTGTCAAAGGGACAAAAAGGGAAGGTCAGAAACAGTGTCGGAAAACTACTACAGTACTACTACTAGGACTACAAAGTGAATCCAATCAAAACCTACACAAGTAGTTTTGCCATGCAAAGCAAAACACTTTGGCTGTGAAGCTAGCTCCAGTTCCACAACCCAGTGGTTAGATTGGTAAGGTGATTCCAATACCTCCACCTCCCCCAAGCCGCTGGTACTCCATCCCAATTTCTGGTAAGAACTTAATAAGTTAATACTAACAGAAGGTGGGGGCTGGGGGGTTGGGTCAGTGACAGTGAAGCCTTGGTGTTGTAGCCTACAGCTGACTGCTGGCAATGGGACAACTTACTTGAGACCGCGGAGATCACTGCCAATGAGGTTGATGAGGGCGATGCTAAACACGAAGCTGGAGAATATGGTGAACACACCGGCCACACCTGCAACACCACCTCATTGACTTACTGACAGAAGAAAGGGCCATATTAGTATCCTCCCTCCACCCCAAACCCCATAGGCAAAGGGACAAATTAGTGTCATACCCTCCCTCTCCCCACCTACTTGCAGAGTGACAAATTAGTGTCATACCCTCCTTCTCCCCATCCACTGGTAAAGTGACAAATTAGTGTCATACCCTCCCTCTCCCCATCCCACTGGAAAGTGACAAATTAGTGTCATACCTCCCTCTCTCCACCTCATGCAAAGTGACAAATTAGTGTCATACCCTCCCTCTCCCCACTCACTGGAAAGTGACAAATTAGTGTCATACCTCCCTCTCCCCATCTTCACTGGCAAAGTGACAAATTAGTGTCATACCCTCCCTCTCCCCACCTCACTGGCAAAGTGACAAATTAGTGTCATACCTCCCTCTCCCCATCTCACTGGAAAGTGACAAATTAGTGTCATACCTCCCTCTCCCCACCTCACTGGCAAAGTGACAAATTAGTGTCATACCCTCCCTCTCCCACCTCAACTAGCAAAGTGACAAATTAGTGTCATACCTCCCTCTCCCCACCTCACTGGCAAAGTGACAAATTAGTGTCATACCCTCCCTCTCCCCACCTCACTGGCAAAGTGACAAATTAGTGTCATACCTCCCTCTCCCCATCTCACTGGCAAAGTGACAAATTAGTGTCATACCTCCCTCTCCCCATCTCACTGGCAAAGTGACAAATTAGCATCATACCCTCCCTCTCCCCACCTCACTGGCAAAGTGACAAATTAGTGTCATACCCTCCGTCTCCCCACCTCATTGGCAAAGTGACAAATTAGTGTCATACCTCCCTCTCCCCATCTCACTGGCAAAGTGACAAATTAGTGTCATACCTCCCTCTCCCCATCTCACTGGCAAAGTGACAAATTAGCGTCATACCCTCCCTCTCCCCATCTCACTGGCAAAGTCCCCCCCCCAATCTCACTATTAGAGCAAAGTGCCAAACTGGCAAAATACTGTTTCTCATACTGTTTCTCAAACAATGTCAATGTGTTTGTAAAACTGGATTGTCATCTTTATACTTTAGGTTCCCTCAAGCTGTACTGTTGTTTAGATTAGAACTAAATCTGTCAATCTCAATTTACTGTCTGCTTACCTAGCAGGTATTTGGAACCAAGGCGTCGTAAATTTCTGAACTGAAGGTAGATGTACATGACAGCCAGACATCGTGTTATGGCCAAGATGATGATGTCAGAACTTTTGACTTCCTAAACAAAAAAATCATAAATTATTTTGGTTGTCATCTTTTACTTAGTTTTTACCAAATCATAGAACAGAAGAATAAGGAAACAAACTAACATTAGTAACAAAGACTGTAAATACAACAGCAAAAAAAGGTGTGCGTGCACACACACACACACAAATACACTAGCACATAAAGCAAAGGCCTACCCAAAGCCCATACATGTATCACCCTGTCATGGTTGACTGGGAGTGGGTGTTAAAACCAGTCTCCTTCCTTCCTTCCCATGCAGGTGTATTAATTAGACACAGACATGTATATATACTCACAAACTACACCCAAACACACACACACAATCACAGTAAATGAAGATCTGGGCCCAAACCCATGTAACACACTTACATGTTATAGTGACATAACTGTGTGGGGGGGTGGTGGCAGGGTGGGGGGATAATTTATACTAAATAAAATCTCTCTCTCTCTCTCTCTCTCTCTCCACACACACACACACACACACACACACACACACACAAGCATCCATGCTGGCATGCACACACAGTTGACACACATGTACACACGCACACACACACAGAGCAGAAACTGCAAATTTTATGGACAGCCCACAAACTTTGTATTCTTATCACTTACCTCTTCGCTGTGGCATTTGTAGTTCCAGCCACAGATCTTGTTAAAGCTGGGACTGGCATAAACACTCATGGAGACCAGACACAGTGTCACCGTCAGGGACGTGATGATCACCTCCCATGGATGTGTGGCACACATCCGCCCGTGAGCGTAGAACAGACGTGACAACATGATGCTGGTTTTTGTCAAGTAGGGAATGGGCAGCAACTGAAAAACATCGGATGACCTCTCCAGTTCAACTGGTCCTGAATGGCAAATTAAAAAAAAAAAAAAATCGTTTATTTTCTTCAGATTAACTCAATAACTGGCCCTTGACAACAATGGTTGGCGTCTGATGACATCAAATGTTATGACCAAATTCTAAATCAGGTCGTGTGTGTCACTGTCAGTGCTACTGTGTGTGAACAGTTTGAATCAAAATGGCAATGTAACAGTCCATGTTCAATAAGTAGGCTGTTTTAAGTCTGCTGGTGTGGCCTCCCTACATCAGTAGGCCGCCTCCGAGTGGTTCCCCAACGTTGTGCCAATGCCAGACATCCGAATCAAAGCAACGTACCATGCAATCAGATGATGAAACCGACACAAGTCACTTTAGTCAACCAGCATTAAAAAAAAAAGGCAATTCAAAAATTACCACATCATCTGCCGACACGGGCACAAGCCGATAACCAACAACTCTTTTTAATCACTACAATAAAGTAAAATAACCGAAATAACTGAACCTAATGTCATCTTGGGCAAGCGCTGGCTGCCATTGCATTTCGGTGCTGCGGTCCAGACATACATTTATTTTCGTATTTTAACATTGGACCACAGAAAAGTAAACAAAATACCAGATCTAAACGCTGATAATTGACTTGCTGGCAATTGGACAACTCAAAATATTATATTCTTCAAAGACTGTAAAAACACACACAGTAGTCTATACTAAGCTATGACTCATATATATTTTTAGAGATTCCCTGTCGGGGTGTTTTCCATCGGATGACTTTAAAAATAGCTATCACTCAAAGGCAAACTTCTAGTTCTAGCTGAAGAACACTGGAGCATCAGATTCTGTTGTAAACAGCCGCATCAGAATAATGCATTTAAACAAATAAATCTAAAACATGGCTGACGGAACCTAATTTTTCGCCATCACTCCATTCATTGGGGAGTTTCTCGCCACTGAGGATACCGGCAGCGATCAGCTGATACCGGACTTCACGGAAAAAAATCGCCTGCTGGTGTTTCAATTAATCTTTTATATACATTTTTCACGGAAATGCATATCCAAATGTTCTCACCGTTTTTTGCTCGAATTTTGCCAGCACTTGATGCAGAGCCATTGCGAAAAGCCGGAACAGCTTTGGCTAGCGTAGTTTCAGAACAGACGCCAAAATGTAATCTGAGGAGAGTTTTCCACCGCTACCGGTGTCGCGCGATTTCTCGACGCAGACGGCGGAGCGAGCGGAGGGTATCGTAAGACTCCGGTCTCCCTTCTGATTGGCCGTTTTCCTCGGGTCATAGGTGAACTCGATCGACGACATTTGCGACTGACTCAACCACAGACATTGAATAATATTGTTCAGTATCTGTGGAGTCAAATCATTCTCTGGCCGATCGCCAGTGCATTTGCAATGAAGTCAGCGAAACTGACCAAGACGAAAATGCCGTATGTACTCCAATGAATCAAGTGGTCGAGCAAATCGCATAGTGAAAGGTGTATTATTATTATTATTATTATTATTATTATTATTATTATAATAACTGTTATTACTACACTACTGTTATTATTTTTCATCATCATCTTCTTCCTTTGTTATGATTATTAGTATGAAGAACAATGCAACAGATTGAACTGCGGAACAACGTCGGAAAGGAAAGTCAATACTCACAATTACTCGGCGTAGTTTATGTCAGCCTGACTGCTAATATAACAACCGAACACACACACACACACACACACACACACACACACACACACACACACACACACACACACACACACACACACACACACACACACACACACACACAAACGACCAACTACACGACATACCCACACACGTGACATCAAAACATACACACTAGTAAACACACAGATGGAGAGGGGAAAAAACTAACAATCTTTGGGCAAACTCATGACAGCTCGGTCACAAAGCAGACAACACACAAACTCATGACAGATCGGTCACAGATGACACCACACAAACTCATGACAGCTCGGTCACAAAGCAGATAACACACAAACACATGACAGCCAGGTCACAAATGACACCACACAAATTCATGACATCCAGGTCACCAAGCAGACACCACACAAACTCACGACATCCAGGTCACCAAGCAGACACCACACAAACTCATGACATCCAGGTCACCAAGCAGACACCACACAAACTCATGACATCCAGGTCACCAAGCAGACACCACACAAACTCATGACATCCAGGTCACCAAGCAGACACCACACAAACTCATGACATCCAGGTCACCAAGCAGACACCACACAAACTCATGACATCCAGGTCACCAAGCAGACACCACACAAACTCACGACATCCAGGTCACCAAGCAGACACCACACAAACTCATGACATCCAGGTTAACCAAGCAGACACCACACAAACTCATGACATCCAGGTCACCAAGCAGACACCACACAAACTCACGACATCCAGGTCACCAAGCAGACACCACACAAACTACATGTGAAGCAGTTAACTTGACAGGAACCAGCAGCCGTACAGACGATGTATTCCTCACCTGTCGGTGATCATCACCGTGACTCTAATGTCCTCACCCTGTCGGTGATCATCACCGTGACTCTAATGTCCTCACCCTGTCGGTGATCATCACCGTGACTCTAATGTCCTCACCTGTTGGTGATCATCACCGTGACTCTAATGTCCTCACCCTGTCGGTGATCATCACCGTGACTCTAATGTACTCACCCTGTCGGTGATCATCACCGTGACTCTAATGTCCTCACCCTGTCGGTGGTCATCACCGTGACTCTAATGTACTCACCCTGTCGGTGATCGTGACTCTAATGTACTCACCCTGTAGATGATCGTGACTCTAATGTACTCACCCTGTCGGTGATCGTGACTCTGATGTACTCACCCTGTCGGTGATCGTGACTCTGATGTACTCACCCTGTCGGTGATCGTGACTCTAATGTACTCACCCTGTCGGTGATCGTGACTCTGATGTACTCACCCTGTCGGTGATCGTGACTCTAATGTACTCACCCTGTCGGTGATCGTGACTCTAATGTACTCACCCTGTCGGTGATCATCATCGTGACAAACTCGGTTCAGTGGCGGCTCGCTGACTCAAACAGATGTTGCCCCTGCAGCCTTCAAGTCAGAAACCAAAATGGACACAGTCAGAAGTCGCACTGAAAACTGCTCTGCCACGCTGTCAACGGAAAAATAATTTTGTGGATTTTTTTAAAAAAGCCAAAATAAGATTATTATTTTTAATTGATGGTACTTTTGTTTATTCTTTTTCTTCGAGTTTGGAGCGAAAACCTGCCGGAAAGGCAAAAATCAACATATAATAATAATATTAATAAATTAGTCCAATAAAATCAGTCACTTTTGAGTCATTCACGATTGAGCCCCATCAGGGTTCCCCGATCCGAAGGCCGGTTTACTGGTGGGGGAGAAGAGGACGGGTGTGGACGGGTACCGTACATATGTATGGCTGTGTGGGTCTGGTCTGTGATTGGCTCACAGCTGGCGGCGGTGGGCCCACTGGCACGGCTGTTAGACAGTGGAGCCACTTGCAAACAGCTGTGACCTGTTGAGCAACCGCTAAGCTCCTCGCCTCGTGGCTGGGCAGGCCATCTCGCTGTTTGACAACACTGCAGGATAGCGTGTGTTGTCGCTAGTGGCACACCTCTGCTGTCGCTGGCTTTCCCCGGGGAAATCAGCTGAGGTTTTTCGAGCCTTCCCGCCCCCCCCCCCCCCCCCCCCCCCCCCCCTCTCCCACCATCAACCTGGCACGCTAAACTCTAGAAAAACAAAACCCCAGACACTCCAACAGGACAATGAGGTACGACACTGTGAACAGCGCAAAACACAAACTATGCCCACCGGAACACTGTTTGAGAAGAAGCAGAAGTCTATGCATGTATTAAAGAGTCAGCCGAGCGGAGCTTTTAATGGCACCGTTTGTCAGTGTATATGTATTATTACCGAAAATTCACACCGTTTGTGAGTGTCTATATACCGAAACTTCACACCGTTTGTCAGTGTGCATCGTTACTGCTTAGTGCCGTAAATTTACACCGTGTGTCAGCGCGTATTGTTACCGCAAATTCACGCCGTTTGTCAGTGTGTATCGTTACCGCAAATTCACGTTACCGTTACCGTCTTTTCCAGTGTTTCAGCAGAGAGTTCCTGGTGTATGACGTGTAGCTACAGCGTGTAGGCGTACGCCTAACTACAATGTGTAGGCATGCGCCTAACTACAATGTGTACCCGTGCGCCTAACTACAATGTGTAGGTGTGCGCCTAACTACAATGTGTAGGCGTGCGCCTAACTACAATGTGTAGGCGTGCGCCTAACTACAATGTGTAGGTGTGCGCCTAACTACAATGTGTAGGTGTGCGCCTAACTACAATGTGTAGACATGCGCCTAACTACAATGTGTAGGTGTGCGCCTAACTACAATGTGTAGGCGTGCGCCTAACTACAATGTGTACCCGTGCGCCTAACTACAATGTGTAGGTGTGCGCCTAACTACAATGTGTAGGTGTGCGCCTAACTACAATGTGTAGGTGTGCGCCTAACTACAATGTGTAGACATGCGCCTAACTACAATGTGTAGGCGTGAATGTGTGATGAGCGTACTCGGCACCACGAAGCATTCCTAGTGCAACTGTTTTGACACTTGGCAATAAAGTTGTATTAATACGTCATGCGCGCGCGCACACCACACACACACACACACACACACACACACACACACACACACACACACACACACACACACACACACACACACACGCGCGCGCGCGCGCGCGCGCGCGCGCAAACATGCACACCGTTGTTTTGCTGCCAAAGTATGTCCGTGTGACCATCCAGCTGTACAGCGCTGTTGAACTTCACGAAGACAGCCACCTGCCTGTTGCGCTTGGCGAGGAGGATGAGAGAGGGAGGGGGGGGGGGAGGTAACTGTGGGGAGAGGGATGAAGGGATGACTGTGAGAAAAGAGGTCCGGTGAGGAGGATGAGGGGAGGTAACTGTGGGGAGAGGGATGAAGGGATGACTGTGAGAAAAGAGATCCGGTGAGGGGGATGAGGGGAGGTAACTGTGGGGAGAAGTATGCAGGAGAAACTGGGAAAAGAGATCCGGTGAGGGGGATGAGGGGAGGTAACTGTGGGGAGAGTGATGCAAGAGGGACTGGGAAAAGAGATCCGGTGAGGGGGATGAAGGGAGGTAACTGTGGGGAGAGGGATGCAAGAGGGACTGGGAAAAGAGATCCGGTGAGGGGGATGAGGGGAGGTAACTGTGGGGAGAGGGATGCAAGAGGGACTGGGAAAAGAGATCCGGTGAGGGGGATGAGGGGAGGTAACTATGGGGAGAGGGATGCAGGAGGAACTGGGAAACGAGATCCGGTGATGGGGATGAGGCCTAAGGAAAATAAAAATGTCAGCTGCCGCCGAAAAGACGTGTCATCAAAAGGAGATTCTGACTGGGTGTTTTCAGCAACGTGCTGTCTTGCAATCTGATGTCTGTCTATTACCCTTCCCGGCTGCGCAGTGTAAATAATGAACAAGATAGGTCCCAGCACAAAGCCTTGCGGGACACCACATGATTGCAATGCGGTGTTAACAGATACCTCCAAGTTCACATGTCACTTTCAGCATGTAACTTGTAAAAGTAGCGTGTAACTTGCAGGCCCACATACATCTCGGTTGTGCG
>JABMCL010002563.1:355000-362500 GCA_018857735.1 Alviniconcha marisindica
ACTGTACGTAAGGCGCTGTAGGCTACTGTACGTAAGGCAATGTAGGCTACTGTACATGAGATGCTGGAGGCTACTGTACGTAAGGCGCTGTAGGCTACTGTACGTAAGGCACTGTAGGCTACTGTACGTAAGGCGCTGTAGGCTACTGTACATGAGATGCTGGAGGCTACTGTACGTAAGGCACTGTAGGCTACTGTACGTAAGGCACTGTAGGCTACTGTACGTAAGGCGCTGTAGGCTACTGTACATGAGATGCTGGAGGCTACTGTACGTAAGGCACTGTAGGCTACTGTACGTAAGGCGCTGTAGGCTACTGTACATGAGATGCTGGAGGCTACTGTACGTAAGGCACTGTAGGCTACTGTACGTAAGGCACTGTAGGCTACTGTACGTAAGGCGACTGTAGGCTACTGTACGTAAGGATGTGAGGCTAAAGTACGTAAGGCGCTGTAGGCTACTGTACGTAAGGCGCTGTAGGCTACTGTACGTAAGACTGAGGCTACTGTACGTAAGGCGCTGTAGGCTACTGTACGTAAGGCACTGTAGGCTACTGTACGTAAGGCACTGTAGGCTACTGTACGTAAGGCACTGTATGCTAAAGTACGTAAGGCACTGTAGGCTACTGTACGTAAGGCACTGTAGGCTAAAGTACGTAAGACACTGTAGGCTACTGTACGTAAGGTCCTGTAGGCTACTGTACGTAAGGCGCTGTAGGCTACTGTACGTAAGGCACTGTAGGCTACTGTACGTAAGGCACTGTAGGCTACTGTACGTAAGGCGCTGTAGGCTACTATACGTAAGGTACTGTAGGCTACTGTACGTAAAGGCTACTGTACGTAAGGCACTGTAGGCTACTGTACGTAAGGCCTGTAGGCTACTGTACGTAAGGCACTGTAGGCTACTGTACGTAAGGCGCTGTAGGCTACTGTACGTAAGGCGCTGTAGGCTACTGTACGTAAGGTACTGTTGGCTACTGTACGTAAGGTCCTGTAGGCTACTGTACGTAAGGTCCTGGAGGCTAAAGTACGTAAGGCACTGTAGGCTACTGTACGTAAGGTCCTGTAGGCTAAAGTACGTAACCCGTAGGCTACTGTACGTAAGGCGCTGTAGGCTACTGTACGTAAGGCGCTGTAGGCTAAGTACGTAAGGTCCTGTAGGCTACTGTACGTAAGGCACTGTAGGCTAAAGTACGCAAGGCGCTGTAGGCTATGTACGTAAGACGCTGTAGGCTACTTAAAACCGTAGCTACTTACAAGGTCCTGTGGGTACTGTCGTAACACTGTAGAAAACGTAACAGCTATTTACGGGTAATCGCGCTTATAAAGTACTAAGGCGCGAGGCTACTTAAACATACCTACTTCAGATGTTGCATATCAACACCAGAGAAAACCAAATGGTAAGGGGTAATCCCCTTATAAGTTTGAAGAACTTAAACAACGTTAGTGGTGAGGCTCTGAAATGAGTGGAGCGTGAGCTGCAGCTTGTCTGTGTGGTGACTGCCGTGTGTGTGTGTGTGTGTGTAGTTGATGTGGTGCTATGCGTTCGGAGGCGTCGTTTTTGCGTATGCGTGAGCGGGTGTGGTGTGCTGGCAATATAATATGATTGTAGGTTAATTTGGAGGTTTTTATGTATACACTGTTGATCTTGTAAAGCGCGGTGTGCTCACCCTTGCCGGTGAGAAACGGCGCTTTAGAAATGACCGTTATTATTATTATTGTTGTTTTTGACTGATCAAAACTTTTCCATTTGCCCCCAACTCAGAACTCCATTCCTGGCTCTGGCCCGCCTGTCACTTGGTTCGCTTGGTCCCTGTCTGTCCGTCGTGCAGCTGTGGCCATGTCAGCGTGCTGTGTTCAGCGACCACACACAGCACGGCACAGAATCTTCACCCACACCTGAGGCAGCCCCTCCCCCCCCCCCCCCCCCCCCACCCCCCCAGCCGCACACACATCGCCCCCGCAGCCTCCGAGACATCTAAGGAAGAAGATGGCGCCTTGCAACCAGCCAAGCCAGAGTACTGACGGCGGTGGCGGCGACGGTGGTGGTGGTGGTGATGGTGGCGGCACCGGAGTGCTCATCGGTGACAACCTGCAGTTCCTGGAAGAAGCGGTCATGGCGTCGGCTTGGTTCCGACCCGTTCTTGCACACCGGGGCCAGCTGGTAGGTATCCACTGCAAGGAGATAGGTGAGACAGGTGGTAGTTATCCATTGCAAGGAGACAGGTGAGGTGAGACAGGTGGTAGTTATCCACTGAAAGGAGACAGGTGAGACAGGTGGTAGTTATCCACTGAAAGGAGACAGGTGAGGTGAGACAGGTGGCAGTTATCCACTGAAAGGAGACAGGTGAGACAGGTGGTAGTTATCCACTGAAAGGAGACAGGTGAGGTGAGACAGGTGTAGTTATCCACTGAAAGGAGACAGGTGGTAGTTATCCACTGAAAGGAGACAGGTGAGACAGGTGGTAGTTATCCACTGCAAGGAGACAGGTGAGACAGGTGGTAGTTATCCACTGAAAGGAGACAGGTGGTAGTTAACCACTGAAAGGAGACAGGTGAGACAGGTGGTAGTTATCCACTGAAAGGAGACAGGTGAGACAGGTGGTAGTTATCCACTGCAAAGAGACAGGTGAGACAGGTGGTAGTTATCCACTGAAAGGAGACAGGTGAAACAGCTGGTAGTTATCCACTGCAAGGAGACAGGTGGTAGTTATCCACTGAAAGGAGACAGGTGAGACAGGTGGTAGTTATCCACTGAAAGGAGACAGGTGAGACAGGTGATAGTTATCCACTGAAAGGAGACAGATGAGACAGGTGGCAGTTATCCACTGAAAGTAGACAGGTGAGACAGGTGGCAATTTATCCACTGAAAGGAGACAGGTGGTAGTTATCCACTGAAAGGAGACAGGTGAGGCAGGTGGTAGTTATCCACTGAAAAGAGACAGGTGAAACAGGTGGCA
Organism: Alviniconcha marisindica; assembly: GCA_018857735.1. NCBI lineage: Eukaryota > Metazoa > Mollusca > Gastropoda > Provannidae > Alviniconcha > Alviniconcha marisindica. Next base: position 357,957 of record JABMCL010002563.1, read on the forward strand.
GTTATCCACTTAAAAGAGACAGGTGAGACAGGTAGCAGTTATTCACTGAAAGGAGACAGGTGGTAGTTATCCACTGAAAGGAGACAGGTGGTAGTTATCCACTGAAAGGAGACAGGTGGTAATTATCCACTGAAAGGAGACAGGTGAGACAGGTGGTAGTTATCCTCTGAAAAGAGACAGGTGGTAGTTATCCACTGAAAGGAGACAGGTGGTAGATGCTTGTTGTATTCTCACCGAACAGGTGACTAGAGGTACATGCTGGTTGTATTCTCACCTGACAGAGGAGCAACACGGACGGACAGACAGAGGGACAGAAAGGCAGATAGGGGACAGACAGACAAGACGGACAGACAGGCAGAGGGACAGATAGGCAGATAAGGGGACAGACAGACAAGACGGACGGACAGACAGACAGCTGACTCACTTTGCTCCAGGTAGATGTTAGTGGTGTTCTCGCCACACATCGGCTTCATCAACAGCTGGAAACAGTCATACTGCAAGGCCGCGGAACTGTCACGTAACAAACAGCACCGTCACGACCACAACGATGGCAAAGATGACGACGACGACGACGACGACGATGATGGTGATGATGGTGGTGGTGGTGGTGGTGGTGGTGGTGGTGATGGTGGTGGTGGTGGTAGTGGTGGTGACGATGATGATGATGGTGGTGGTGGTGGTGGTGGTGGTGGTGATGGTGGTGGTGGTGGTGGTGATGATGATGATGATGATGATGATGATGATGATGATGATGATTAGGTAGATAAGCGCATTGATAGCAGGTCCGTACTCTTCTTTACCCCCTCCCTCTCCTACTCCCGCTTTCCCCAATCGATTCAAAGCCGCAGGGCTGAAGCTTTGACGTCTGCTCCGACGACTGGTACATGGTGTGTAAATGAGTATTTACTACACTTCCGCTATTGCAACTTCTGCTGCTGTTTGTACCACTGTTGCTACTACTACTACTATTGGTACCGCCAATGCAATGACCCCCCCCCCCCCCCGCCCCCCACTCCCTGCGGGCGCCGCCACGCGCGCCACCACACACACCACACACACACCACACACACACACACACACAAACACACACACACACGCCACACACACACACACACACACACACACACACACACACACACACACACAACACACACACACACACAGAAGAGAGAGAGAAGAGAGAGAGAGAGAGAGAGAGAGAGAGAGAGAGAGAGAGAGAGAGAGAGAGAGAATATATATAGGACAGACAAAGGGACAGGTAGGTAGACAGAGAAGCAAACGAGTAAAGGGACGGACAGTCAGAGAAACAAACAGACAAGCAAGTGGAGGGACGGACAGACTGGCAGACAGAAAAACCAACAGGCAGATAGGCAAGCAGGCAGACTGAATGACAAGAAGACAGGTAGACAGACAGACAGGCAGACAGACAGATGGACGCAGGGATAGGTATGCAAACAGACTTAAGGCAGACAGACAAGCAGGCAGGTAGCAGGTACGCAGACACATTGATAGACAGGCAGGCAGCAGATAGACACACAGACACATACACAGACAGGCAGGCATACAGACACACAGACAGCAGGCAGGCATACAGACACACAGACAGACAGGCAGGCATACAGACACACAGACAGCAGGAAGGCATACAGACACACAGACAGCAGGCAGGCATACAGACACACAGACAGACAGGCAGGCAGCAGATAGACACACAGACAGCAGGCAGGCATACAGACACACAGACAGCAGACATTCATACAGACACACAGACAGGTAGGCATACAGACACACAGACAGCAGGCAGGCATACAGACACACAGACAGACAGGCAGGCATACAGACACACAGACAGCAGACATGCATACAGACACACAGACAGCAGACATGCATACAGACACACAGACAGGCAGGCATACAGATACACAGACAGCAGGCAGGAATACAGACAGCAGGCAGGCATACAGACACACAGACAGCAGGCAGGCATACAGACAGCAGGCAGGCATACAAAACACAGAGATAAGGCAGGCATACAGACAGAAGGCAGGCACACAGACACACAGACAGACAGGCAGGCATACAGACACATAGACAGAAGGCAGGCATACAGACACACAGACAGACAGGCAGGCATACAGACACACTGACAGCAGGCAGGCATACAGACACACAGACAGACAGCAGGCAACCATACAGACACACAGACAGACAGCAGGCAACCATACAGACACACAGACAGACAGCAGGCAACCATACAGACACACAGGCTGACAGCAGGCAGGCATACAGACCCACAGACAGACAGGCAGACCTGCATGTCAGCTGTTTTGTAGTGGCCCTGAGAGGGGTGAGATCAAGGTGTTGGAGGTGGTACTGCGTACAGTCCATCACTGCGTTGAAGAACACCTTGAAACACGTCGAGTCCACCTCTGTGGGCAGCAACAGCAGCTTCATCAGCATCGTTATCGTTATTGTCATCATCGTCATCGTCCTCATCATCGTCGTAGTTCATCGTCTTGCCCAATTGAATCTTTCTTCATTACTGATGTTCATCATCATTACCATTATCATCCTCCACTTCACTTTAATTGTTTTGTAATTAATGATTGTATTTTTGTTGTTGCGTAAATTGTTATCATTATTGTTACTGGTCATCATTACCATAATATATGACAATGTTATTCGTAAGATGTGCATTGTTATTGATCATCACTGTCATTATGTAATGTTAATTGTCATTATTGCGAGCACGCTCGTCCTTGAGGGGATATTACTAGATACCACACTGAGTTGGAGGAGGCCTCACACAGGCAGACACACACAGCAGGCATACCAATCAAACCTTTGGGGGAGGCCTCACAGAGGCAGACACATAGACCAGGCATACAATAAAACGTTTGAAAGAAGCCTCACACAGGCGGACACACACACCAGGCATACAATAAAACGTTTGAAGGAAGCCTCACGCAGGCAAACACATAGACCAGGCATACAATAAAACGTTTGAAGGAAGCCTCACACAGGCAGACACACACACCAGGCATACAATAAAACGTCTGAAGGAAGCCTCACACAGGCAGACACATAGACCAGGCATACAATAAAACGTCTGAAGGAAGCCTCACACAGGCAGACACATAGACCAGGCATACAATAAAACGTCTGAAGGAAGCCTCACGACAGGCAGACACACACACACCAGGACATACAATAAAACGTCTGAAGGAAGCCTCACGCAGGCAGACACATAGACCAGGCATACAATAAAACGTTTGAAAGAAGCCTCACACAGGCAGACACACACACACACACACCAGGCATACAATAAAACGTCTGAAGGAGGCCTCCAGCTCTGTGACATCCAGTAATATCAGGTTGCGAGCGTCAGAGTGGCAAATGAGAGCCGGTGCATTCCACTCACGGTCTTTGACGTCACAGAGACGTTGCACACCGGCCAGGACGTCGCGGGTGCCTGGCACCAGCCGCAGAGAGCCGTCGGGGTCGTGGCAGTTTCTGCTGATGTTGAGGGAGCAGGTGGCGGCCTCGGCGTAGCGAGTGGGGTCCCTGTCCACAGTGATGGTTAGTTAGTTAGTTGGTTGGTGCTTTGGGCCCAGTCAACCACACGGCACACACATGGATGGGCGTGTCCAGGACTGCCACGCCCTCCAGCATCGCACAGGGAGACAGAGAGAGAAAGATGGGGGGGGGGGGGGGGGGGGGGGAGGGGGAAGTAGAGAAGAGGAGAGGGGAGGAGGGAGAGAGACTGGGGGAGGAGGGGGGGATGATGGAGAGAGAGAGACAGAGAGGCAGAGAGAGACAGAAGACAGAGACAGAGAGAGAAAGGGGGGGGGGGGAGGAGGAGGAGAGAGGAAAGAGAGAGAGGTAGAGGGAGGGGGGGAGAAGACTGGGGGAGGGGGAGGGGATTGAGGAGAGGGGACAGAGACAGAGAGGCAGAGAGAGACAGACAGACAGAGACAGAGAGAGAAAGGGGGGGGGAGGAGGAGAGAGGGAAAGTAGAGGTAGAGGGAGGAGAGAGAGATTGGGGGGGGGGGATGGATGGAGGAGAGAGACGAGACAGAGAGGCAGAGAGAGAGACAAAGACAGAGAGGAAGAAGACAGACAGACAGACAGACAGACAGAGGACAGAGAGGCAGAGAGAGAAAGGGGGAGGGGGGAGGAGAGAGAGGGAAGTAGAGGGAGAGGGAGGGAGGAGAGATGGGGGAGGGGGGATGAGAGAGAGACGAGACAGAGAGGCAGAGAGAGAAGGGGGGGGGGGGGGTGAGGAAGAGAGAGAGGGAAAGTGAGGAGGGGAGGAGGAGAGAGAGAGGGGGGGTGGAGAGGACAGACAGAGAGAGAGAGCAGAGAAGAGAGAGGGACTGATGGGAGAGAGAGAGAGAGAGAGAGAGAGGAGAGAGAGAGAGAGAGAGGAGAGAGAGAGGAGAGAAGAGACACTCGAACACACACACACACACACACACACACACACACACACACACACACACACACACACACACACACACACACACACACACTATTACATACAC
>JABMCL010002563.1:377500-385000 GCA_018857735.1 Alviniconcha marisindica
GTGTGTGTGTGTGTGTGTGTGTGTGTGTGTGTGTGTGTGTGTGTGTGTGTGTGGTGTGTGTGTGTGTGGTGTGTGTGTGTGTGTGTGTGTGTGTGTGTGGTGTGTGTGTGTGTGTGTGTGTGTTGGTGGTGTGGTGGGGGTGTGTGTGTGTGTGTGTGTGTGTGTGACTTGTGTGTGTGTGTGTGTGTGTTGTGTGTGTGTGGTGTGAGTGTGTGTGGTTGTGTGTGTGTGTGTGTGTGTGTGTGTGGTGTGTGTGTGTGTGTGTGTGTTGTGTGTGTAGTGTGTGTGTGTGTGTGTTGTGTGTGTGTGTTGTGTGTGTCTCTGTGTGGTGTTGTGTGTGTGTCTTGTGTGTGTTGTGGTGTGTCTGTGGTGTGGTGTGTGTGGCTGAGTGTACCGTTCTCTGTGTGAGGTGGTGAGTGTGGTCAGGTGGGCCGGGCTCCTCTGCTGTGCAGGTGTTGTGGCTGAGTACCGTTCCTCTTGTCAGGTGTATGTGGCTCAGTACCGTCCTCTGTGTCAGGTGTATGTGGCTCAGTACCGCTCCTCTGTGTCAGGTGTTGTGGCTCAGTACCGCTCCTCTGTGTCAGGTGTATGTGGCTCAGTACCGCTCCTCTGTGTCAGGTGTATGTGGCTCAGTACCGCTGCCGCGCCTCTGTGTCAGGTGTATGTGGCTCAGTACCGCTCCTCTTGTCAGGTGTATGTGGCTCAGTACCGCTCCTCTTGTCAGGTGTATGTGGCTCAGTACCGCTCCTCTTGTCAGGTGTATGTGGCTCAGTACCGTTCCTCTATGTCAGGTGTATGTGGCTCAGTACCGTTCCTCTATGTCAGGTGTATGTGGCTCAGTACCGATCCTCTATGTCAGTGTATGTGGCTCAGTACCGCTCCTCTCTGTCAGGTGTATGTGGCTCAGTACCGTTCCTCTATGTCAGGGTCTGTGACTGAGTACCGTTCCTCTATGTCAGGTGTATGTGGCTCAGTACCGATCCTCTATGTCAGGTCTGTGACTGAGTACCGCTCCTCTATGTCAGGTCTGTCTGCGACCGAGTACCGCTCCTCTATGTCAGGTCTTTGACTGAGTACCGCTCCTCTATGTCAGATCTGTGACCGAGTACCGCTTGCTCTATGTCAGATCTGTGACCGAGTACCGCTTGCTCTATGTCAGGTCTGTGACTGAGTACCGCTTGCTCTATGACAGGTCTGTGACTGAGTACCGCTTGCTCTATGTCCAGTCTGTCTGTGACCGAGTACCGCTTGCTCTATGTCAGGTCCGTCTGTGACTGAGTACGACTCATCTATGTCAGGTCTGTCTGTGACTGAGTACCGTTCCTCTATGTCAGGTCTGTGACTGAGTACCGCTCCTCTATGTCAGGTCTGTCTGTGACGATACCGCTTCCTCTATGTCAGGTCTGTGACTGAGTACCTCTTCCTCTATGTCAGGTCTGTCTGTAACTGAGTACCGCTTGCTCTGTGTCAGGTCTGTGACTGAGTACCTCTTCCTCTATGTCAGGTCTGTCTGTGTCTGAGTACCTCTTCCTCTATGTCAGGTCTGTGAGCTCTGTTTATATCAGGTCTGTGAACACCCCATGATTTGTGCGTGAGTACCGCTCTGTTTATGTTAGATCGGTGAAAGCTGCATAGTCTGTGCCTGAGTACCATGCTGCACTTTCAGACTGGAAGACCTGATGTACGACTGTATGGAGGTCATCATGACCCCCATGTGCGGGGACAACACCACGCAAGTCTTTCTGGAGCAGAGTGAGTCGATTACCTCCCTTCCCTAGCGGCTCTTACGCAACGGGTTTGCATGTCTAAACCCACAGATTCTCTCTGGCTTTGGTGATGGTGGTGATGGTGCAGGTGTTGTTGTTGGTGGTGGTGGTAGTGAAGGTGTTGATGTTGGTGTTGTTGGTTGTGGTGTTGGTGTTGATGTTGTTGTTGTTGGTGGTGGTAGTGGTGGTGGTGGTGGTAGTAGTGGTGTTGGTGTTGTTGTTGTTGGTGGTGGTGGTGGTGTGAGTGTGTGTGTGTGTGTGTGTGTGTGTGTGTGTGTGTGTGTGTGTGTGTGTGTGTGTGTGTGTGGTGTGTGTGGTGTGTTGTGTGTGTGTGTGTGTGGGTGTGTGTGTGTGTGGTGTGTGTGTGTGTGTGTGTGTGTGTGTGTGTGTGTATGCGTGCGTGCGCGTGTGTACGAACATTCGCCTCAAACAAGAAAACACACACACACACACACACACACACACACACACACACACACACACACACACACACACACACACACACACACACACCACACACACACACACACACACACACACACACACACCACACACACACACACACACACACAACTACACACAGTGAACACACACACACGCACACACACACACACACACACACACACACACACACCACACACACACACACAACACACACACACACACACACACACACACACACACACACACACACACACACGGACACTGCCGGACACTGCCGGACACTGACGGACACTGACGGACACTGTGCCGGTTTCAGTGGACAAGTACACGGTGAAGCCCAGCTGTGTGAACGGCTCGGAGCCGTCCCGACCCCGGAGCCGCTACTTCCCCTCCCTGCTGCCCCCCGCCAGCGACAAGGGATCCGGGGCCCCGGTGGTCCACACCGCCCCTCTCCTAGCCACCCTCTTCGTCATGGCCAGCCTCCACCTCATGCACTGGGACTAGGGACCACTGGACGCTGGGGAGGGGAAGGGGGAGGGGGCAGGAACAAGGGGGTGGGGGAGGGGGCAGGGACAAGGGGGTGGGGGAGGGGGCAGGAACAAGGGGGGGGGGAGGGGGCAGGAACAAGGGGGAGGGGGCAGGAACAGCATTGGGACCTTTTAAAAGAACTGGGACATTCTAATAGCATTGGGGTATTTAGAAGCATTGGGTTATCTCAAAAGCATCGGAGCACTTTAAAACCATTGGAGTATTTTTTTTTTTTAAATGGGACATTTTAAACGCTTTCGGGCATTTTCAAAGCACTGGTGCGTTTTAAAACAAAGTCTTTAACCTCGAGGTCATATTCCTTGTTGATATTTTCTTTCTCTTGCACGCAACATTTTCTGGGATGGCTTGTTTCTTTAAAAGACTTCTTTATTGTTCTGTGGTTTAAGCATTTTCTCCTCCCAGAGAGCGATGAATGCGATAGAAAATTATAACAGGAAAATCAAAAGCTTGCAGCTCGTGAACAATGCTGTCCTACTGTCTACATAAATAAGTTTTAATAACAAAGCTATTTTTAGATTATTATTTTTATAAATAATAACAAACCATGCATTTGTACGAAGAAGTGTGGTTGTAAAATTAAACAAGAACCAATCCTACCGCAGCGTAAGTAACAGGGGCAGTGAGTTCATGAAAGGCTAAATACATGCGCATAACATAACGTAACGTAATGCTTTATTTGTCCTAAGAAGACATTTGTAGTGTCGCATAACGTAACGTAACGCAATGCTTTATTTGTCCTAAGAAGACATTTGTAGTGTCGCATAACGTAACGTAATGCAATGCTTTATTTGTCCTAAGAAGACATTTGTAGTGTCGCATAACGTAACGTAACGCAATGCTTTATTTGTCCTAAGAAGACATTTGTAGTGTCGCATAACGTAACGTAACGCAATGCTTTATTTGTCCTAAGAAGACATTTGTAGTGTCGCATAACGTAACGTAACGCAATGCTTTATTTGTCCTAAGAAGACATTTGCAGTGTCGCATAACGTAACGTAACGCAATGCTTTATTTGTCCTAAGAAGACATTTGTAGTCTCGCATATCTTTTTTCTTTGTTGTTTGGTTTTGTTCTGTTTGTGTAGCTTTTGTTTGTGCGGGGTTGTGTTACCTTTGTTAATGCTTTGTGCAATGTTCATTTCTTCACTCAGTTGATGTTTGTGCGGGTTTTTGTTACCTTTCTAATGCTTTGTGCAATGTTCATTTCTTCACTCAGTTGATGTTTGTGCGGGGTTTTGTTACCTTTCTAATGCTTTGTGCAATGTTCATTTCTTCACTCAGTTGATGGGTTGTTAGGTTTTCAGTTACACTGTAATTTTTTTGTGTGTGTGTGTGTGTGTGTGTGTGTGTGTGTGTGTGTGTGTGTGTGTGTGTGTGTGTGTGTGTGTGTGTGTGTGTGTGTGTGTGTGTTTAATTTTAGGTCTTAATTAATTCTTAGTTTACACTGTCGTTTTGTTTCTCAATTAGTTTATAAATTGAGTTGTCCACTTCCTTAGTTCTCTCCGTGATGCATCAAGTGACTGACCCCTGGTTTTCAGAATCACGCGCTTTTAACATTTCTTAGTTTTTATTTAGTTTTCAGCTGTCTTTTTTGTTGTTGTTGTTCATTTCCCTAGGCATTGATTTGGTTTGGTATTGATCTATTAAATTAATTATTCAGTCTGAATAATTATTTTGATCAGATTAGTGTGTGTGTGTGTGTGTGTGTGTGTGTGTGTGTGTGTGTGTGTGTGTGTGTGTGTGTGTGTGTGTGTGTGTGTGTGTAGAATCTTGTTTTTCCCTCATTTCTCTTCTGTTTAATTGTTGTTGTTTTCCCTTCTCTTTTTTTCTCGATTGAATTATTTTTCTTCACATTTACTAATGCATTGGTTGTCTTGGTATTTACCTGTTCAGTTAGTTGTAGCTGTTCGTGTGGTGTCAGTGCGAGTGTTGCTCAAATGCCCTCACTTGCCACTCCAGCTAACGGCCTCATTTGCCACGTCAAGAAATGGATCTGCACGTCAGCAGTTCCGCAGACACGTGCAATACGTGTACCGAGTTTACTGGCTTTTTACATGTATATTTTTTATATAATTTTACTTTTTAGATTCGTATATTATGTTCTTGTCGCAAATGAGAAGAATTCCATGGAGAAATCGGTTTAGTGTCGCTGAAGAAAGACGACAACCAGAGAGTGTCGCTACCCCCTTACTAACAACTTTTTAACTGTGGCGAGGTTTTACAGAATTTCGGCAACAACCTTTTTTCCCCCGCTGTCATGGGGTTTTCCAACATGTAAAATCAGCACGTCACAATATCGCTGCTTGTCATCCCATTCGAAGGACAGGATACTCAGTCCACCGCTAGACACTGTGGTGTCGGAACCTGCATGACAATAATATGGTGGAACCTATGAAGGCATATCTCTCAACCCCACCCCCCACCCCCACCCCCACACCCCGCCCCTCCGTCCCTTTTGTTGTTGTTGTTCTTTTTGTTTTGGCCTTTTTTGCGGGGTTTTCCCGTGTCTTTCTTCTTGTTTTTGTTTTGGCCTTTGTAGCGGGTTTTCCCCGCTGTCTGTTGTTCTGCTGTTGTTTTGGCCTTTGTTGCGGGTTTTCTCCCTGTCTTTGTTCTTCTTCTTCTTCTTCTTCTTGCTACTGTTTGTGGTGGTGGTATTTGTTGTTGCTGTTCTTTTAACTAATTTAACGCTGCGTCTTCCCTTGGTGCAGAAAGAGATGATGACCAAAGTCCCAAGGCTGGGGGGTTGGGGAATGATTCTGCGTTCAGATAGGCTGTCATGTGAGCCACGCTGCTGTTTCGTCCACTGTGGGATAGCAAAGTCGCAAAACTGTGTTCATGCATAAACTACAATCTTTGAAGAGACGGGTCAGCTGAAGAGGACTCGAACCCGAGTCCGTCCGGGTAGCCTGAAGGGAGTGTGGCCACAACGAGGCCCTTGTCTTCATACTGTCATCCAAACCGGCCCCCTCAGCGAGGCGGGGGTGTAGTCAGCTGGTAGAATGTCGGATGCGGGACGCTGCTGAAGCAGGTTCCGCAAGGCTTGCTCCTCCCACAGTCAGCTTTCAGTGCAGACTTTCTTAGCTTACACTGGGTCAACCCTTGAAGACGGAATGCAGCTGGCTTAGTGGCAGGCCAGTCGACCTGTGGCCCAGCTCTGAGTGACAGACGTGACTAGCCAATCAGCTCGCGTACACGAGACACAGCATTTCTGTGACCGCGCTTCCTCCCACTGTTCAGAGTCGTTTCCTTTCCGCGAATCCTCGCTCACCGGTGGGGTTAGCTGGATCTCAGGCTACACGAGTCAGAGAGGGACAGGCTCCGGTAACACACGAGTCGGAGAGGGACAGGCTCCGGTAACACACGAGTCGGAGAGGGACAGGTTCCGGTAACATGAATGAGAAAGGGACAGGTTCCGGTAACATGAATGAGAAAGGGACAGGTTCCGGTAACATGAATGAGAAAGGGACAGGTTCCGGTAACATGAATGAGAAAGGGACAGGTTCCGGGAACACTTGAGTCAGAGAGGGACAGGTTCCGGTAGCACATGGATGAGGGAGGAACAGGTTCTGGTAACACATGAGTCAGAGAGAGATAGGTTCTGGTAACACATTAGTCACAGAGGGATAGGTTCCGGTAACACATTAGTCAGAGAGGGATAGGTTCCGGTAACACATTAGTCAGAGAGGGATAGGTTCCGGTAACACACGAATGAGAAAGGGACAGGTTCCGGGAAGACACTAGTCAGAGAGGGACAGGTTCCGGTAACAGAGGAGTCAAGGCGGGACAGGTTCCGGTAACACATGAGTCAGAGAGGGACAGGTTCCGGTAACACATGAGTCAGAGAGGGACAGGTTCCGGTAACACATGAGTCAGAGAGGGACAGGTTCCGATAACTCTTTCAGACACATGGCGCCTGCCGACGTTAGTGGGAGTGGCTTTCTCTCGTGACGACACCTTCATTAAAAACGGTCACAATATCCCCCCCCCCCCCCCCCCCCCCCCCCCGCCCCCGCCTCCCGCCCAAATGCCGTGAACTGCCTCTCCACAAAAACAGAAACGCAGAAGAAGCCATTTGCTTGCCGTAAGCTACCTCTGCCATGACCATTCTCGTTGCCTCCACTCCGGGACCCGGACGTGGGACGTGGGGTCGTTTTCTCCTGCCGACCCGCCTGCTTTGTCTCCGGCTTGTTGCTGTTGTAGCACTTTTCGTATTTTTTTTTACTTTACATGATTTTTCCAACTGGAATTTCCCTCTGGAATACGATTCGCGAGTGTGTGTGTCCACGCAAACACTCCAAAATAAATGTTGTTTTGAAGTTTAGAAAACTGTTTAGATTTTTAAATCCGCCTTTTTTTATTTATTTTTTATCTTTTTTTAAAATATATATATATTATTTTATCTTATAGCTGTTTGATATAAATTCTGTTTCCTCTTACGCTGCCTAACGTCGGTAGGAGTTGCCATTTCATTGGTGACTTTTGTCTTTCTTTGGCTCTTTTTTCTCAGAGGTTCTCCTTCTCCCTCCGTCTGGTGTGAGTTGTGTGTTTTTGTTTTGTTGTTGTTTTTTGGGTTTTTTTTCTCCCCCATTGCTTTTCACTCACAGGCCTCAGCCATTGTGATTATAGTTGATAATTATTATTGTTTCCGTTGTTATTTGTGGAAGAAAAAAAAGCCAGCAAGAATTGTGGAAATTGTCTACGTTGATGAAGATGAACCCCTGTGAATAAATCCAGCGTCGTTG
>JABMCL010002563.1:387500-402500 GCA_018857735.1 Alviniconcha marisindica
CACAAGGCTATAGACTGGTTACTCAGTGGGCTGAGTGCACAGAGCTATGGACTGGTTACTCAGTGAGCTGAGTGCATAAGGCTATAGACTGGTTACTCAGTGGGCTGAGTGCACAGAGCTATGGACTGGTTACTCAGTGAGCTGAGTGCACAAGGCTATAGACTGCTTACTCATTGGGCTGAGTACACAGAGCTATGGACTGGTTACTCAGTGAGCTGAGTGCACAAGGCTATAGATTGGTTATTCAGTGGGCTGAGTGCACAGAGCTATATACAGACTGGTTACACAGTGGGGCCAAGATAGAGACAAAGGAACAGGGTACCCGCATTTCGTCGCTTGCCTTTGGCCCACAGTCGGGGGCAACAACTGGTTGACCTCACCATAATCACACAACGGTCAACACAACGCCGATTTTAATCAGACAAAAACTGGTTGACCTAACCCTAACACACACAACGGTCAACACAACGCCGATTTTAATCAGACAACAACTGGTTGACCTCACCCTAACACACACAACGAGTCAACTCAACGCCGATTTTAATCAGACAACAACTGGTTGACCTTACCTAACACACAACAGTCAACACAACGCCGCTATTAATCGGACAACAACTGGTTGACCTCACCCTAACCACACAACGGTTAACACAACGCCGCTATTAATCGGACAACAACTGGTTGACCTCACCCTAACCACACAACGGTCAACACAACGCCGCTTTTAATCGGACAGCAACTGGTGACCTCACCCTAACCACACAACGGTCAACACAACGCCGATTTTAATCAGACAAACTGGTTGACCTAACCCTAACACACAACGGTCAACACAACGCCGATTTTAATCAGACAACACTGCGTATGACCTCACCCTACACACACAACGGTCAACTCAACGCCGATTTTAATCAGACAAAACTGGGTTGACCTTACCTAACACACAACAGTCAACACAACGCCGCTATTAATCGGACAACAACTGGTTGACCTACCCTAACACACAACGGTTAACACAACGCCGCTATTAATCGGACAACAACTGTTGACCTCACCCTAACCACACAACGGTCAACACAACGCCGATTAATCGGACAACAACTGGTTGACCTCACCCTAACCACACAACGGTCAGCACAACGCCGCTTTTAATCGGACAACACAAAGCATGTACACGTTGTCGGAATAAATACACAATTTTCATTTATCATGATATACCCGTCAGTCCGTTGCTTGGTAAAAAGGGATTTGTCCCGAAAATGTGCGTATGATTTGTGTCGTCCCATTAACTCAGCGTTCTGTTGAACCTTTTCAGTGTCTGGGTCTTGTTTCAGAACGCTAGCAGTCATCTTTGCTTGAGATTTTTTTTTTTTTCCATTACAGTTTCCAGACGATATCTACATGATCAGGAAAACACGTAATGTCCAACCCGTCCCAGAGAGAATCACGTGAACAGCAACAACAACAACAGCAACAACAACAAACCAGGAACAACAAGCCAGATTACGGAAAAAGAGAAAACCACCAGGAACTGGGAAATACGACAGCATAATGACTTGCTATTATAATATTCAACAAAGTGATGCACATTCGAAAGTATGACACATAAAATCCGACTGCCATATTCTACAAACTGATGCACATTCTAATATATAACAAACATAATAATAATTATTATATGATGTTCAATAAACTACTGTACATTTGAACGCGTGAAATTAATTCCTGTTGTGGTATTGAAGAAACTACTGTACATTTGACTGTAGAGCATGAAGTGTTTATCGCGTCATTCAACACTGCTGTACATATATTGCATAACATGCACATAGGGGTGACTGTCTACACACTCAAAGATGGGGCGGTGGGGGGGGGGGGGGGGCAGAATCTCACCCGCCCTGCTGATCGTGGTGGGGGAGTAGAACCTAATCCACGCCTAAATATTCCTGTACGAACAGACTGATGGCTCAGCCTAAATATTCCTGTACGAAACAGACCTAATGACTCACGCCTAAATATTCCTGTACGAAACAGACCTGATGGACCTCACGCCTGAATATTCCTGTACGAAACAGACCTAATGACTCACGCCTAAATATTCCTGTACGAAACAGACCTGATGGCTCACGCCTGAATATTCCTGTACGAAACCGACGTGACCGATCAAGCCTCCATATTCTTGTACGAAACCGACGGATCAAAGCGAGGCACGTCCTTCACCCTCAGCATGAAATTCTTGGCGGCGATGAGCAGGTGGCGCGCGCGCGCCGTGAGGCCTGGCAGCACGAGGAGCCAGACGAGCGGCAGGAAGGTGGACTTGCTCTCCCCCAGCCAGGCCAGCGCCAGGTTCAGCAGCAGCCAGGTGGGCACGCCGGTGAGCATGCCCCGGTACTGCAGCAGCATGGACAGCACGTGGCGCGGCCCGATCAGCAGGAAGGTCAGCACGCTGGCTATGACGTAGGCCCGGGGGCTATCCTGACCGGCTGCGGAGTGGAGCGAGGCTGTGGAGAGGGTGGTGACGGTGGGGGGCATGCTGGGCGTGATGGACTGGATCCCGCCGCCCCGGCCCCTGTGGCACAGAACGCAGGCGGTCAGACAGAGGAGGATGCAGGCGACGAGGCACGGGAGGAAGAAGAAGAGGATGTTGCAGGCCAGGCGGGCCCAGCTGACCAGGATGAAGGGGCAGCTCTCCTCCGTCCAGATCTGCCCGGTGAACTCGTGCAGACCCGCGAAGACGATGGGGGTGATGACGACGACGGAGGTGACCCAAGGCAGGGCCAGCACCGCCACCACCACGGCCCGGTCCAGACGCCGCTTGCAGGTGGAGATGGAGGTGGTCATGGCGGAGGTGAAGAAGGAGGTCAGCGGCATGTCCAGGCGACAGAGGCGGGCCAGAAGCAGAGCGTCGAGACACACCACGCCCCACACGCTGACGAAGTTGAAGGCGAAGAAGTGGAGGAGTTGGAGGACGAGGTGCAGGTGGCAGCCGTAGGACCAGTTCCCGTGCAGCGCGATGACGACACTGAGCGGCTGGAAGACGGCGACGACGACGAGGTCGGCCACGGCGACGTTGACGATGAGCAGGTTGCGCACGTCTCGCCGCAGGGCCTTGCTGCCCAGCACCGTCAGCAGCAGGAAGACGTTGAGGCTGACGCCCACCACGGTGTCGATGCTGCTGGTCACCGCCACCAGCGTCATGCCCAGCTCCATGACTCGCTGGATGGAGGCGTCGTTAGTCAGGTTGGTCAGGTTGGTCAGCGTGGCGTTTCCCGGCACAGCCATCGCCACGCTCCGATCACTTCACTCCTCTTCACTTCAGCTCTCCTCCCTTCAGCTCTGCTTTCTTTAGTTCTGTTCTCTTCAGCTCTGTTCTCTTCAGCTATATTCTCTTCACCTCTGCTCTCTTCAGCTCTGTTCTCTTCAGCTCTGTCCTCTACAGCTTTGTTCTCTTCACCTCTCTTCTCTTCACCTCTCTTCTCTTCGCCTCTCTTCTCTTCACCTCTCTTCTCTTCACCTATGTTCTCTTCGCCTCTCTTCTCTTCAGCTCTGCTCTCTTCAGCTCTGTTCTCTACAGCTTTGTTCTCTTCACCTCTCTTCTCTTCACCTCTCTTCTCTTCGCCTCTCTTCTCTTCACCTATGTTCTCTTCACCTCTGTCCTCTTCACCGCTGTCAGTTCTGTTCTTTTCTGTTAAGTTCAGTTTTATTCATTCAGTTCAGTTCAGTTCTGTTAAGTTCAACTGTGTTCAGTTCAGTTCAGTTCTGTTAAGTTCGGTTCTGTTCAGTTCTGTTTTGTACAGTTCATTTCATTTTAATTGTGTTAAGTGCAGTTTTATTCAGTTCTGTTCTGTTCAGTTCAGTTCAGTTCGGTTCAGCTGTGTTCAGTTCGGTTCGGTTCCGTTCCGTTCTGTTAAGTTCAGTTCTGTGCAGTTCAAGATGGCATCTGTGCTCCGCTGCCCACCACGATGCAAACAGGGCTGTCTTGCTTTTGGTGGACACGTTCATGAGCTTTCGCTAAGTGACGCTGTTGTGTCCACTTCCCTCTGCCGTCACCAGGCGACGCTGTCTCGTGGTTTTACCAGGTAATGTGGTCTTACCAGGTCATTTGATGTTACCAGATGTTGGTGCTAAGTTCCCGTGGTTTTACGATGTAATGTGGTTTTACCAAGTGCTGGTGCCTATGTTCTCGTGGTTTTGCCAGGTAATGTAGTTTTACCAGGTGCAGGTGCCTATGTTCTCGTGGTTTTGCCAGGTTATGTGGTTTTACCAGGTGACGTAGTTGGTGTTTGTTTTTGTGATGTCACCCGACGGTGATGTTGGTGTCTATCCTCGTATGGTTTCACTAGATGCTGATGCAGGTGTCTTTGTTCTTGTGATTTTATCAGGTGATGCTGCAGGTGTCTTTGGTCTTGTGTTTTACCAGGTGATGCTGCAGGTGTCTTTGTTCTTGTGGTTTTACCAGGTAATGCTGCAGATGTCTATAGTCTTGTGGCTTTACTTTACCAGGTGATGCTACAGGTGTCTTTGTTCTGGTGGTTTTACCAGGTGATGCTGCAGGTGTCTTTGTTCTGGTGGTTTTACCAGGTGATGCTGCAGGTGTCTTTGTTCTGGTGGTTTACCAGGTGATGCTACAGGTGTCTTTGTTCTGATGGTTTACCAGGTGATGCTGCAGGTGTCTTTGTTCTGGTGGTTTTACTTTACCAGGTGATGCTGCAGGTGTCTTTGTTTTTGTGGTTTTACCAGGTGATGCTGCAGTGTCTTTGTTCTGGTGGTTTTACCAGGTGATGCTGCAGGTGTCTTTGTTCTGATGGTTTACCAGGTGATGCTGCAGGTGTCTTTGTTCTGGTGGTTTTACTTTACCAGGTGATGCTGCAGGTGTCTTTGTTCTGGTGGTTTTACCAGGTGATGCTGCAGGTGTCTTTGTTCTGGTGGTTTTACTTTACCAGGTGATGCTGTAGGTGTCTTTGTTCTGGTGGTTTTACCAGGTGATGCTGCAGATGACAGTGTTTTTGTGGCTGTGCGCGGCGATGCTGTTGGGTGTCGACGTTGTGGCGGTTGTGGCGGGGATGTAGGCGTCCCTTGCGGATTTTGTCGCAGGGCGTTGCGGGCGAGGATCTGTGAAGAGAAGAGAAAGGTTCAGTTGGTGAACTGCTCTGTCCGTGCTCCAACAGCTTGAACACAATCTGCCGGTGTCGTCACTGAGAGCTCAGTCTTCACCACAGGGCCAGCGAGAGAGAGAGAGAGAGAGAGAGGGAGGGAGGGAGGGGAGGGAGGAGAGAGAGGGGGAGACAGAGACAGACAGAAGAGACTGAGAAGACAAAAAAAAAGAAGAGAGAGAGAGAGAGAGAGAAGAGAAAGAGAGAGACAGAGACAGACAGACAGACAGGAAAGGTTCATGTGACTCTCTTCCGTCTCTCACCTCTCCAATCTCCTTCTCTGAGGCTCAGTCTTCCCGGGCTCAGTCGTAGAGTGATGATGATGTAGTGTGTGATGATGTGGTGGAGTGTGTGTGTGGTGGTGGTGGTGGTGAGAATAGAAGGTGAAGGTGAAAGCTAGAGACTGACAGACAGCCACTGAGCCATATGTAAACATTTCACACGCAGAACATCCGTTGTTTCGTGTCTCATTTCAGAGAAAAACTGTACAAAAATCACAGAGCCACGATGAACAAAATGCACAGCAATTTTATTTTTAGTTTCAAGACACGTGTGAGGTGACACTTCATTGGCGATGCGAATTCTGACCGCCACTTACAACACACGTAACTGAACAGACCGTTAATGAGTCATCGTCAGAAGCTACATCGACGTCAGAAATGGGGCACCATTTCGTGAGTCAGTAACTGGATTTTAACGTCTTGTCAACCCCACAGGGTCACCTGAAGACTATCAAACTCTGTCATAAGAAAATACACACGTAGAAAACTTGTCATTTGTCAACACTTTCTCAAGTCAAATATACAAAATTGATACATACACAAATATAAAACAAGACATACATATACAAACACCAAACCCAAAGTTCCGGAGAATTATTCTATTGCCCTCGGTAAAAAAGAAAAGGCTAGGACATGCTGGTATCATTCCGTCTGATGTATTGCTACTAGATTAAAGATATATGTAAATGAAAAAGGAATGGAAAAAATGGACAGAAACAATCAAAGTCTTTTTATGTACAGACATTATTTTCTACATAAATTCATAAGGGCAAATACCAGTGCCTTATGGCAGCAAGCTGCACACACCACCGACTATCATCCCCTAGCTGTTCAACAAACGGCAGACAAAATAAGAGTCTGTTTCTTAACGAAAAATATTGGAAACATTTTCTGGTGAAAAAAAAAGGTCAGGAGGATGGACCATTAGCAGACCAACCACAAGACAGAAAGAGCAAGAGGACGAGACAGAAGCACCAGAGAGGAGAGAGGAAAGGGGAAGCAAATAACAGCCCTGAGATTCCACACAGGAGGTGAACATCAGGCACCCATTGGGGTGGGGGACCATAAACATGAATGACGATCAGTCAGCTGAACACTGCATAGCTACTGCACATACAGGTTGGTACCACAATGTAACGGGGATGTTGCTTTAGTGTCAACCTAACTACAGCGAATGCAGTACGAACGCGACATCGTCAGCAGCATTTCTAAGAAAAGGAACAACAACAATAATAATTGTAATAAAAATGATGATGGTGGTGATGACAATAATCACCATCATCATAATCATAATATTGCACTTCCATCTTGTTTCAGGATGACTTTCAAATAAGTGCCTTTGGGACTCTAACATTGCGAGTTAGTAGGTTGGAAAACAGAACACAAACTCAAAAGGGGCACTTGTACTCCCCCCCTCCCCCCTCCAGTGCTCTCTCTCTCTCTCTCTCTCTCTCTCTCTCTCTCTCTCTCTCTCCCCCCCCCCCCACACACACACACACACACACACACACAACAAGCAAAAAACAAAACAAAAACTCCGCCCAAATCAACCACCAAAGAACAACAAAAGGTCCCCCAACCACTAACGCAATAAAACGTTCCGCACCGAACTCTAAGCCCCACCTCTTTCCTTACAGGTTTTGGAGCTGGCCACCATGTGTGCTGTGTTGATTGGTGGAATAGAGAGTTCCGCACCGAACTCTAAGCTCCGCCTCTTTCCTTACAGGTTTTGGAGCTGGCCACCATGTGTGCTGTGTTGATTGGTGGAATAGAGAGTTCCGCACCGAACTCTAAGCTCCGCCTCTTTCCTTACAGGTTTTGGAGCAGGCCACCATGTGTGCTGTGTTGATTGGTGGAATAGAGAGTTCCGCACCGAACTCTAAGCCCCGCCTCTTTCCCCATAAGCTTTCGAGCTGGCCATCAGTTGTACTGTGCTGCCTCAAGTATTCAAATGACTGTAATTTGCTTCATTTGATTCCAGCTGAAATCTGTCGTCATCACTGCACGTGGTCTATTACGTACTTTGAAGGATTTGTTCGGAACCGACAAGTGTTTCATTACGGTGCTATGATCTAGTTTATAACTGTTCGGGTTTTTCGCGCGGAATATTAATTGGTTACGTGGCGTAGAGTGGCAAGCCTAAGCCCAGACTAATTATAGCAGGCAGCACGCTCGTCGACCCTACTGTTTTATATTATGGGTTTCGGGATCACCTTGGGTGTAGGCTCTGTACAAAATAATATTATTTTACATTACATTGATCATAAACATAGCCAGTCAGCATAACGTGGTAAGCATAGGCCCAGAATATACCGGACAGCAAGCCTGGTCATAAACATGGGCAGTAAGCATAGGCCCAGAATATACCGGACAGCAAGCCTGGTCATAAACATGGGCAGACAGCATAGGCCCAGAATATACCGGACAGCAAGCCTGGTCATAAACATGGGCAGTAAGCATAGGCCCAGAATATACCGGACAGCAAGCCTGGTCATAAACATGGGCAGACAGCATAGGCCCAGAATATACCGGACAGCAAGCCTAGTCATAAACATGGGCAGACAGCATAGGCCCAGAATATACCGGACAGCAAGCCTGGTCATAAACATGGGCAGACAGCATAGGCCCAGAATATACCGGACAGCAAGCCTGGTCATAAACATGGGCAGACAGCATAGGCCCAGAATATACTGGACAGCAAGCCTGGTCATAAACATGGGCAGACAGCATAGGCCCAGAATATACCGGACAGCAAGCCTGGTCATAAACATGGGCAGACAGCATAGGCCCAGAATATACCGAACAGCAAGCCTAGGCATAAACATGTGCAGGTAGCGTAAACTGGCAAGCATATGCCCATAATATAGCAGACAGCAAGCTTAAACATGGCCTGTCGCCATAAACTGGCAAGCTATAAGCGGAAAACAAACCAGACCCAGTAACCTACAGTGGCAAGCTTGAATCTAAACACAAATCAGACCCAGTAACCTTCAGTGGCAAGCTTGACCCAGTAAGATTCAGTGGCAAGCTTGACCCAGTGAGCTTCAGTGGCAAGCTTGAAGCTGAACACAAACCAGACCCAGTAACCTACAGTGGCAAGCTTGAAGCTGAACACAAACCAGACCCAGTAACCTACAGTGGCAAGCTTGAAGCTGAACACAAACCAGACCCAGTAACCTACAGTGGCAAGCTTGAAGCTGAACACAAACCAGACCCAGTAACCTACAGTGGCAAGCTTGAAGCTGAACACAAACCAGACCCAGTAACCTACAGTGGCAGCTTGATTCCAAAAGAAGCAAGGTGTGAGAGAGGAGAGGAGAGAACTATTCAGCCAGCCCATGAGAATCTAGTATGGATGACCTAGGGTGCAAACGGAGCCAGCGTATACTCATCGACATGCACATAGACGATGCAGTCAAATTCACACGTTATATACACGTACGACTCGTGCATTAATGTACAGCTAAGAATATTATTGGTGGAGGGGGTGCGTCCGTGTGTGAGAGAGAGTGCGTGTGTGTGTGTGTGGGGGGGGGGGGGTTTCATGTGTGGGTGAGAGTGTGTATGTATGTGTGTATGTGTGTGCGCGCGCGCGCGTGCGTGCGTGCGTGCGTGCGTGCGTGCGTGTGTGTGTGTGTGTGTGTGTGTGTGTGTGTGTGTGTGTGTGTGTGTGTGTGTGTGTGTGTGTATGTCTGTGTGTGAGTGTGTGTATATGTGTGTGTCTATGCGTGTGCATTTGTGTGCATATGTGTGTGTGTGTGTGTGTGTGTGTGTGTGTGTTGTGTGTGTGTGTGTGTGTGTGGTGTGTGGTGAGTGTGGTGAGGTGTGTAGTGTTGTGCATGTGTGCGTGTGTGTGTGTGTGTGTGTGTGTGTGTGTGTGTGTGTGTGTGTGTGTGTGTGTGTGTGTGTGTGTGTGTGTGGAGAGAGAGAGAGAGAGAAAGAGAGAGATAGTGAGAGTGTTTGTGTGTGTGTGTGTGTGTGTGTGTGTGTGTGTGTGTGTGTGTGTGTGTGTGTGTGTGTAGGAGGTGTCCGGCACTCAGTCTCTATTCATCCTGCAGGTCCCTGAAGGCAACAGGCGCCACAGACGTGTCCCCCGCGGCCTGCGGCGGGGACCTGGGTCGGTAGCAGAGCGAGCAGCGGAGTCGAGCCGCCACCAGGGCCACCCGGTCCCGCACGTCGGTCAGCGTGATGAGCCAGATCAGCGGCAGCAGGAAGGAGAGCAGCTCCACCAGCAGCCCCAGCGCGATGCCGCTGATGACGCCGGCGCGCCAGTGGACGTTGATGAAGGAGCGCATCAAGAAGTAGAAGGTGGACGCCGGGGCCATGAGCACCAGCGTCAGCACCGCCGTCAGCACGTGCACCAGCGGCGGCTCCACCACGTCCTTGTCCTCCGCCACCAGCCGCGACCCCATCTCCGCCCCGCTCAGCCCCGCACCGCCCCCGCCGTGTCGTCTGTGCAGAACGACGACAGCGGCGATGAGAACGAGGAGCAGGACGGAGGGGATGAAGAAGCAGATGACGAAGAGCAGGTGCTTGGCCCACTGCTGCAGGATGATGGGGCAGCGGGTCTCCGTCCAGATGATCCAGGCGTAGCTGTGCAGACCGCCGAACAGGATGGAGGTGACGAGGACCACGGCCACCACCCACGGCAGGGCCACGTACACGGGACCCGCCGCCCGCCACAGCCAGGCGGGCACCCGCAGGCGCCAGGCGGGACCCTCGTAGCTCTTCAGGCGGGCGATGTAGTGGAGCAGCATCAGCACCACGCCCCACAGCATGACGAAGTGCTGCACGTAGGCCACCACCAGCGTCCGCACCACCTGGAAGTAGCAGCCGTGCACCCAGTCCCGCTTCACGCTGTAGTCCACGGCGAAAGGCGAGCTGAAGACGCCCACGAAGAGGTTGGCCACCACCAGATTCATCACCAGCTGGTACCGCCGCTGCGACCGTAGCGACGACGAGGTGACGAGGAGGAGGAGCAGGAAGAGGTTGGTGGCGAGGATGAGGACAGCCTCCACGCCGTAGCAGATGGCTACCACACTGTAGACGGCCTCCCAGAAACCCGCGTCCGACTTCCACGACTTCGACCCGCCTCGAGACGACGGCGTCGTGGTGTTGGTGTTGGTGTTGGTGTTGGGCGAGGCGAGGGTGGGGGTGGTGAACGCAATGTTCGATGCCATTTCTGGCTCAAGCTAAACTCTCTATGGCCTGGCCTGCTGGTAGTGTCCCGTGAAAGAAAAAAGAAAACCTTGACTATGGTCAGACACTCTATCGTGTCAAATCTTCACTGAGACAGACCTTATGTTCTAATTAGCAGCAAATGTCTGTATGGCAAGTTTGCAGTGTCAAAATGTCAAATGGAGATTCCATAGAAGAAAAGCAAACCTTGAGTATGGCGGGCTGTTTGTGTCAGATCTTCAGTCAGACCATCCAAGCGAGGAGGAGGAGGACTCCGTGACTCTGTCCGGACTCCCGTGTCAAACCGTCAGTGAGAACTCCCAAGGAAGAGGAGAACTTTACAAACTGTGACGAGCTAGGTGTGTCAAAACGGTCGGATCTTGCAGTGATGAAAGGAACACCTGTAAAAAACGGAGACAAGTCTATCTTTCTTTTCTTCTTTAGGCCACAGTCATCATTCTCAGTACAACGCTGCTTTTCCTTGGTGTCTGTGTTCTGAACCACGGGGCGTTAGGCCTTCAGCTACTGAAGGTGGGCGTGGGACTCAACGTGCGCACCGAGCACAGTGCGAGCATGTGCACAGGAGGGCGGGACAGGCAAGGAGGTGGGACAGGAGGGCGGGACAGGCAAGGAGGTGGGACAGGAGGGCGGGACAGGCAGGGAGGTGTAACATGAGGGTAGAACAGGCAAATAGGTGGGACAGGAAGGCGGGACAGGCAGGGAGTGGGACAGGAGGGTGGGGCAGGCAGGGAGGTGGGACATGAGGGAGGGACAGGCAGGAAGGAGGTGGGACAGGAGGGCGGGACAGGCAAGGAGGTGGGACAGGAGGGCGGGACAGGCAGGGAGGTGGGACAGGAGGGTGGGGCAGGCAGGGAGGTGGGACAGGATGGGACAGGCAGGGAGATGGGACAGGAGAGTGGGACAGGCAGGGAGGTGGGACAGGAGGGCGGGACAGGCAGGGAGGCGGGACAGGATGGGAAGGGACAGGCGGGGAAAGGTGGGACAGGAGGGTGGGACAGGCAGGGAGGCGGGATAGGATGGAGGGACAGGCAGGGAAGTGGGACAGGAGGGTGGGGCAGGCAGGGAGGTGGGACAGGAGGGTGGGGCAGGCAGGGAGGTGGGACAGGAGGGTGGGGCAGGCAGGGAGGAGGGACAGGAGGGCGGGACAGGCAAGGAGGTGGGACAGGAGGGCGGGACAGGCAGGGAGGTGGGACAGGAGGGCGGGACAGGCAGGGAGGTGTCTGCACAAGTGCTGACGGACCCAGCGGAACTGAGAAACAACCTGATGATCAACCCGGGTTCGACCAGGAGTCGAACTCACGCTGGCTACTTTTACTGTAGCACAGCGCACCACGTTAAACCCTAAGTGACGCACGGCCCGCAGTCGGTCTGACTTGCCGGAAACTGGGAACAAAGCACGTGCAACATGTGCTGTTGGAGGAGCGAAACGTGGAGGGGACCGATGTGAAAGCCACACGAAACATCAAGAATGCAGAGTGATCTAACAGATACTGCAAACACCATCTTGTCAGCAACAGGTGAACAAGTACACAGCAACCAGATACTACAAAAACCATATTGACAGCAACAGGTGAATAAGTACACAGCAACCAGATACTACAAACACTATCTTGACAGCAACAGGTGAACAAGTACACAGCAACCAGATGCTACAAACACCATCTTGACAGCAACAGCTGAACAAGTACACAGCAACTAGATACTGCAAACACCATCTTGACAGCAACAGGTGAACAAGTACACAGCAACTAGATACTACAAACACTATCTTGACAGCAACATGTGAACAAGTACACAGCAACCAGATACTACAAAAACCTTCTTGACAGGAACAGGTGAACAAGTACACAGCAAGCAGATGCTACAAACACCATCTTGACAGCAACAGGTGAACAAGTACACAGCAACCAGATGCTACAAACACCATCTTGACAGCAACAGCTGAATAAGTACACAGCAACTAGGTACTACAAACACCATCTTGACAGCAACAGCTGACCAAGTACACGGTAGGTATCAGAATCACCATTTGCTGTTTCTGTACTGTTTCCGATCTTACTCTGGTTTTTAAGGTCTACATGATTATAATCCCTCAAGAATCAAACACTCGCCCTTTCCTTCTACACTTCGATCCAAGGATAAAGATGTAAGCGCGGAGTATTGTTGTTACCTGCCCCTGCCTTCACACGCGTTCACTTAGGCTATGCACTAACAGACTAAGGTAACAATTCTTGTTTTCCAGAGAGAGACACAGAGAGACAGAGAGAGAGACAGAGAGAGACAGAGAGACAGTGACAGAGAAAGAGAGACAGTGACAGAGACAGAGAGAGACAGAGACAGAGAGAAAGGACAGAGAAGAGACAGAGAGAGACAGAGAGACAGTGACAGAGAAAGAGAGACAGTGACAGAGACAGAGAGAGACAGAGAGACAGTGACAGAGAAAGAGAGACAGTGACAGAGACAGAGTGACAGAGAGAGACAGAGAGACAGTGACAGAGACAGAGAGAGAGAGACAGGACAGAGAAAGAGAAGTGACAGAGACAGAGTGACAGAGACAGAGACAGAGAGACAGGCGAGCAGAGAGACAGGACAGAGAGACACAGAGACAGTGACAGAGACAGAGAGAGACAGAGAGACAGTGACAGAGAAAGAGAGACAGTGACAGAGACAGAGAGACAGTGACAGAGACAGAGAGAGACAGAGAGACAGTGACAGAGAAAGAGAGACAGTGACAGAGACAGAGAGAGACAGAGAGACAGTGACAGAGAAAAGAGACAGAGACAGAGACAGAGAGACAGTGACAGAGACAGAGAGACAGAGACAGAGACAGAGAGACAGAGACAGAGACAGAGAGACAGAGACAGAGACAGAGAGACAGTGACAGAGACAGAGAGAGACAGACAGAGACAGTGACAGAGACAGAGAGACAGTGACAGAGAAAGAAAAGACAAATGACAGAGACAGAGAGACAGAGAAAAGAGACAGAGAGACAGTGACAGAGAAGAGAGACAGTGACAGAGACAGAGAGACAGAGACAGAGACAGAGAGACAGTGACAGAGAAAAGAGAGACAGTGACAGAGAGACAGGACGAGACAGAAGCCAAAGGGGACAGAGAGACAGAGAGACAGAGACAGAGAAACAGAGCCAGAGACAGAGACCCAGAAAAGGGCCTTGAAAAAGAGAAGATGAAAACCAAGCAGAGGAACAGAAGAAGAAACTGCGAGAAAGGAGACAAAACTAACAATAGGGCGGGCTTGGACAAAACTAAACAAGACAGAGAGACAACAGAACAGCTGGACTCCCTCACCCACTCCACCCAGAAGAAGAAGAAGAGACAGAGAAACAAAGCCGAACAAAGCTCTCTTAGGCGGAAAAAACCCTTGAAAAAAACTTTTTAAAAAAAAACCAACGAGCACTGAAAAGGAAGTAACGCGAAACGAGACAAACTAACAGACGGCTTACAATACTAAGCCCAAACCACAACGAAACAACTGCTTATCCCTCACCCATCTCCACCCAGAAGAAGAAGCGAGCCCCTCCGCAACAAACTCCCACAGGGCGGAGGTGTGTCTCGGTAAATCAAGTTAAAAACATACTCAGGGTGGGCCTGGGGCCGAGTCAAGGGTGACAACACAAACGAAAAGGTTTTTCCCCCAAGGAACCACGCTTCGGGACAGAACACTTGGCGCTATCATACACTGAGTCGAGGAAGGGCCTGCTCCGGAGGGGGGCCCGGCATCCGAGATTATAGCAGGGATGGTTTGGGGCGGGGTGATGAATGGTTGGGCCAGGGGGGAGGACTGTGTGTCGAATATCAGTGTCGTAATGCTCCTGATCGTGTGGGGGTGGGGGTGGGGGTGGGGGGGGGTTTTGTGGGGGTGTCGGTTGTGTGTGTGTGTGTGGTGTGTGTGTGTGTGTGTGTGTGTGTGTGTGTGTGTGTGTGTGAACAGCACTATACAAAAGCGATCACGAATATTAATACTCTTGTCGTCCGCTTTTGCAATTTCCATATTTATTCCTCCCTGACATACATGCTTCAGTCCCGTCTATAATTAGCTCTTATGGCTGTTTCGATCTCCTTCATAATTAGCTTTCATGGCTGTTTCAGTCCCATCCATAATTAGCTCTTACGGCTGTTTCAGTCCCGTTTATAATTAGCTCTTATGGCTGTTTCAGTCCCATTTATAATTAGCTCTTATGGCTGTTTCAGTCCCATCAGTAATTAGCTCTTATGGTTGTTTCCGTCCCATCTATAATTAACTCTTATGGCTGTGTCAGTCCCATCTATAATTAGTTCTTACGGCTGTTTTAGTCTCATCTATAATTAGTTCTTACGGCTGTTTTAGTCTCATCTGTAATGAGCTCTTAT
>JABMCL010002563.1:407500-420000 GCA_018857735.1 Alviniconcha marisindica
AAAAATAAATGGAAAATAAATATAATATTGCTGAATGCATTAAGGGCACCGATGTTTTGACAACCCCCACCGTCAACCCCCGCCCATCCGTCCGTACCTCTGTCTGTCTTTCTCCACCCCCCTCCCCCCCCGCCCATCCGTCCGTCCCTGCCTCTCCACCCCCTCCACCCCCCCCCCCCCCGCCCATCTCCTACCTCTGTCTTCTCTCTCCACCCCCCTCCCCCTCCCCCCGCCCTCCCCCGCCCATCCGTCCGTACCTCTGTCTGTCTCTTCTCACCCCCTCCCCCCCTCCCCCCCCACCCGTCCGTACCTCTGTCTGTCTCTCTCCACCCCCCCCCCCCCCCGCCCCCCGCCCTCCCCCCCACCGCCGTACCTCTGTCCTGTCCTCTCCACCCCCCTCCACCCCCTCCCCCCCCCCCCGTCGCTCTTCTGCTCTCTCCCCCCCCTCCCCCCTCCCCCGCCCTCCCCCCCCATCCGTCCTACCCTGTCTGTCTCTTTCCCCCCCCTCCCCCCTCCCCCCCACCCGTCCGTACCTCTGTCTGTCTCTCTCCACCCCCCCTCCCCCCTCCCCCCGCTCTCCCCCCGCCCATCCGTCCGTCCTCTGTCTGCTCTCTCCACCCCCTCCACCCCCCCCCCCCCCCACCCGTCCGTCCTCTGTCTGTCTCTCTCCACCCCCCCCCCCCCCTCCCCCCGCCCTCCCCCGCCCTCCGTCCGTACCTCTGTCTGTCTCTTTCCCCCCCCCCTCCCCCCCCCCCACCCGTCCGTACCTCTGTCTGCTCTCTCCACCCCCTCCCCCCTCCCCCCGCCCTCCCCCGCCCATCCGTCCGTACCTCTGTCTGTCTCTCTCCACCCCCTCCACCCCTCCCCCCCCCCACCCGTCACCTCCTCGTCTGTCTCTCTCCACCCCCCCTCCCCCCCCCCCCCCCCCCCCCCCCCGCCCTCCCCACCAACCGTACCCCCCACCCCTACCCAGTGTGCTTGTGAGTACGGTCGTAATAGCAGCAGAAATAATAGCAGCTTGTCAGAAACCTAGTGCTGTTGGATACAGAGAAGAAACTTGAAATGAACGAATCTCTTGAAATCTGTAGTAAAGGCATGTTTTCATCAAACGTTTACGCTCCAAGAAATGTGTTTGCTTTGGTCACGTCTGCAACATCAGGTGCTTCTTAATAATAATAATAATAATAATAGTAATAATAATCAAAGTATTTTTAAAGCGCAAAATCTTGTCCCTAGAGACTATTCTAAGCGCGCGCGCGCACACACACACACACACACACACACACACACACACACACACACACACACACACACACACACACACACACACACACACACACACACACACACACACACACAGAGGCACCCGCACACAGAAGCATTCTGACTATACAATGCTAAATATACACAGCTTAAAATGCTTCTTACAAGGTCTGCGGAGAACGCTTTGGGGCCTGCAGTTTGCTGAGGTCTCCAATGGTCATACTTCGATCTACGTTGTAACTGTCGTCCGTACAATTTCTTCCCGTTAGCGTGACTGAGACTTAACAATGTTATCGTGTACTCGTCTGTTCGGGAGTTGCGATGGAACATGTGTTAAGTGTGTTCGTAAGTTATGAGTTTCCAGACCGTTGCGAAACTGTCAGCGGAAACTTAGTTCAAAGAGACGAACACACCGATTTAGATGACTGATGGCCAAGAAGCTTTTTCATTTCGAACGAAAAGACATTGATTTTTATGTTTTCTTATCGGCAACATCCAATCTTCTGTCGTCGTTTTGCTGCCTGTCTCGCCGGCCAGCTGTGACCACTTTCCCGTCGTTCCTTGCGGACAGGAAGATGGTTGCTGAAGTGACGTCATGGGGAGACTTTGATCAGCGCAGTCCTAGGTTATAAAGTCTGGCCTTGCTTCAGCCATCATATTTCCACGGACGTCCTTCTCGAGGGTAATAATTTGTTCTCTTCTTTTTCTTTTTCTTTTCTTTTTTTTCTTCTTCTTTTTTGTTGTTGTATGCATCACTTTTGCCTGATTTTTTCCCTTTTGTTTCACACACAAGCACGCACGCACGCACGCACCTACCTCCCCCCCCCTCCCCCACACACACATACTGTCAGTAGAACAACTTGAAGAGGTGAGATTTTAGCGATGTTTTGAAACAAGAGCGTTTGATGGCCTAATTTTGCAAGGGAAGTTGTTCCGGACACACGGTGCATCGTAAGAACAGCTTCTGAGGTTTGGATGTCCGGATGAGGCGAGCGGAAACAAAAAGTGGAAGCCGTGGTGAGTGATGTCCTTCAGGACCACCCAGTGGGCTGTACAGGGACGTCGTTACCCCATAAAGTGCGTACGTTGCGGGGCTCAAACCGCCATTATGAACACCACGAAACACTCGTGTTACGGGAGTAAAGTAAACACCGTGCTTAACGTCCCCAGAAACCATAAGGCTTGTTAGGGACGGGAAGAAGGGGGGAAGTGGGTATATTGGTGGGGGAGAGGGAGACTATATACCTATCGATACACTGTCACCACCAGAATGACTTCTGCATTAAGGTGGGCAGCGATGAGAGCCATTTTAATGTTTCATAATTGTGAAGGTCAAAATCACAAGACAGTGTCCACCGACCACAACGTTACGGGAGTCCGGAAATGCCCCTTTAATCGTCCTTTCCACTCATGACAGCAGCAACTTCGGGGCAAGCTTCGGGGTCCAGGGTTTTGGGGTTCCACTGAAATAACAGTTGGTCCGAAATGTCGTCTTCAAGAAAGAAATGCCTTTTGCTTGAGTTTCCAGACGGACAAAGGACCCATACCACTTCGCCTGCCTTTGTTCAGATCTTTGTCGCGTTGCCATGGGGACGCTGACGCTTCTCGTGCTGGCAGCAGTTGGCACGTGGCGGATGGCGGAGGGCGTGAACCTGCTGAGGAACCCCGGCTTTGAGGAGCCAGTGGTGGGGGCCGACTGGAAGGGCTACGGCTTTGGGATGACGAGGACTCGGGATGACGTCAGGAACGGAACCTTCTCCCTCCTCTGCAGACAAAGGTCAGGGCCCCCCCCCCCCCCCCCCCCCCCCCCCCTCGTCCACTCTTCTACAGGCAAAGCTCAGGGTCACCCCGCTCCCTCCTCTGCAGGCAAAGGTCAGGCCACCCCCCCCCCCAACCCCCACCCACCTAGAAAGCTAAGATAAATCACATGCCCATCTCCCCACCATCCCCCGTCCTTTCCCAACACCACCACTACCATCTCCTTGGTCTTGCGGTGGTGGTAAAGCTCGTGTCTACTCTGGGTCCTAGATCCTTCCATTGAAAAGGAAAAAGAGGAAAAAGAGCCAAAGGAGCACTAACAACAACACGGGATCCTGTGTGGTGCAGACTACAAGGCAGACCAAAAAATAAAGACATAATGAAGTAAAGTAAAGAAAAGAGAAACCGCAGTGGAAAATCAAATCAATCTTTACTGTTCACAATTTGCATTTTCTTTGACACATGGGCTCAAAGTCCAAACAAAGCTACACTTCACATAAATACACAAATCCCCCCCCCCCCCCAAACCCCCCAACCCCTCCCCCACCCCTCCTCTCTCTCCCTTTCTCTCTCCTTTTCTCTCTCTCAAACTGCGACGCTGTTACGCCATTCTTGTGAAGATTGACCTGAGCTGTCCAGGGAGAAATCTCACAAGCGGGACAACACACTAGGAGTAATTACGGCCCCCTTGCGCGCGCACATAGAGACACGTAGAGGGGGGGGGGGGCGGGGGGTAGGGAGAGAGAATAGCCTCTCTCTCGCACGGGCGCAAACACACACACACACACGCGCGCGCGCGCGCACACACATAGAGATGTAGAGAGGGGGAGGGGGAGGGAGAGAGAATAGCATCTCTCTGCGCAGGCGCCACACACACACACACACACACACACACACACACAACACACACGCGCGGCGCGCGCGCGCGCGCGCGCGCGCCGGCACACACACACACATAGAGACGTAGAGGGGGGAGGGGGGGAGAGAGAATAGCCTCTCTCTCGCGCGGGCGCAAACACACACACACACGCGCGCGCGCACACACATAGAGACGTAGAGAGGGAGGGAGAGAGAATAGCCTCTCTTTCGCGCGGGCGCAAACACACATACACACACACACCACACACACACACACACACACACACACACACACACACACACACACACACACACACCTCCACACGCACACACACACACACACACACACACACACACACACACACACACACACACACACGCACACAACACACACACACACACACACAAACGGATCGCACGCATGCACCACCACACACAACACACACACACACACACACACACACACACACACACACACACACACACACATGCGCGCGTGTTTAAGGGTTAGTGAACTGTGGTTGCAGACGCAGCATATGGGCCGGACCGGTTCAGTTCCTGCTGAACGTTCACAGTGGCAGGTCGTACCGGTTCCAGGGCCACTTCAAGATCCTCAACCACGTCCCCGGCAAACTGTGGCACACCTTCCAGATCATCATGCAGTACAACATCACCACTGACACCGGTATGCACGCACAGGACTTAATGTTGTCCACTCAACTGGGCCCGTACGTGAGAGGTGCAGACACACACATAACGTCATCCACTGATTTGGGGTATGAGGTGCAGACACACACATAACGTCATCCACTGATCTGGCGTATGAGGTGCAGACCAACACATAACGTCATCCACTGATCTGGGGTATGAGGTGCAGACACACACATAACGTCATCCACTGATTTGGGGTATGAGGTGCAGACACACACATAACGTCATCCACTGATTTGGGGTATGAGGTGCAGACACACACATAACGTCATCCACTGATTTGGGGTATGAGGTGCAGACACACACATAACGTCATCCACTGATTTGGGGTATGAGGTACAGACAGACACATAACGTCATCCACTGATCTGGGGTATTAGGTGCAAACAGACACATAACGTCAATCGTCAGTTGTCTATCGTCAATCATCAGTCACGTAAGGTCAGTCACGTAACGTCAGTCACGTACTGTCAGTTCATCGTACCGCCTCACCATCAATTCTTCAACTCATCTTGATTCTTCACCTTTCTTCATTGAACCCCGCTACTGTCGCCATGTCTACGTTGGCCACCGGTCGACGCTCGCTGCCTGTTGGCACCGCACCTGTCTGGTGTTGCGGTGTGGCGTCGTAACTCCGCTGCTGCTGCAGTCTGTGACGCCTGCCGACACCCTTCACCGTGCTCTGTTGCTGGCACGAGGCTGCTCGTGACGACTTGGTGTCGTCTGTCACCCGTCTTTGTCAACGTCGACGAAGGGTGTAACTGCTGTCACGCTTTCACTTCGTGGACCAGTGTCCTGTCGTCGCTGTGTTACTGGTTCGACCGGTGCTCTTAGCCGAGTGAGCTCGTGCGGTTGAGTTGTTATATAGCGTTTGGGGAGCTGTGCCTCTCGTACCTTCTGTAACTAGTGTGACTGGGTCATAGCATCTTTAACATATTACTGTCCGCTGTTGATGTGAAATGTCATGATGTATTTGTGAATGATTTGATCAATATCCTCCATGTATATACCTTAGTTAAGTCGTGCGTGTGAATGGAGCGAGGTTTGCGTGTGATGGGTAGTGTTGTGTGATTAAAGGGTTTGAAAGGTTCCTCATTGTTGTGTTGTGACGTTGGGGAGTTAGTGTGGGAAAGTGTATGGGAGGGATTACGTCAGCGACCATTAGGGTTAGTGTTAATGTTTTGATGTACCAGAAGCTGATTTGTGAACTGTAGATTCATCCGCCCAGTAAGAGATTCACAACATTGGCATCTTTCTGTTGGTTCAGTGAAGGCTCCCTACAAACCCTACTATATCGCCTGGAGCGGGTTCGCCAGCAAAGAAAGAGGCTGGTTTAACATTGAAGGCAGCATCGAGTCGCCCAGTATCGGTAAGTAGTCACTTAGTATCGGTAAATAGTCACCTGGTATCAGTAAGTAGTCACCTAATGTCTCTAAGTAGTCACCTAGTATCGGTACGTAGTCACCTAGTATCGGTAAGTAGTCACCTAGTATCGGTAAGTAGTCAACTTGTATCGGTACGCAGTCACCTAATATCGGTAAGTAGTCTCTTGGCATCGGTAAGTAGTCACCTAGAAGGTTAAGCTGTAAATCTTGCTAATTAGCCATCTCTCTTTCAAACACACACACACACACACACACACACACACACACACACACACACACACACACACACACACACACACACACACACACACACACACACATACACACACACACACGCACACCAGTCCATTCTTTGTCACATTCGCGGGATTTGCTAATCAACACCCCCATCATCACAGAATGTCCAGAGCCGCTGAACTTGTTAACCCCTTGTCTCCCAGAGTTCTCCCACCCGAGGCTGGTCATCCGAGGGCCCGATGCCGGCATTGACTTTCTGGTGGACGGCCTTGAACTTGAGGAGGTGCCGGCAGACCCAGAATGGCGCCTCAAGGCCAACCAGTACATAGAAAGTCACAGGAAGTCGAACATCAACTTTAAGTAAGCCTCAGAAATGGACAACTGGCGGTGGCTTGCATCCACCTATGTGCAGAAGATTCAGTATCGAGAATTTTCCAAAACACACACACACACACACACACACACACACACACACACACACACACACACACAACAACAACACACACACCACACACACACACAACAACACACACACACACACACACACACACACGCACACACACACACACACACACACACACACACACACACACACACACAATGTGCACGCGGGCGCACTCACATATGAGAGATACCGGACGAGACAGAGTGGAGAGAGAGAGAAATTGTTTTTGTCAGTGACTGTGGAACAAATTAACGATCAATTATACGCTCAACAACAACTCGAGGAGAGTGGTTCTTATTCTCGATGGAAAGGCAGGCTAAGTGAAAACACGTTTTTATAAAGACAGGAACTCGTTGGACCGATCATGCTTGTGACACCTCAGCTACTGCACGTTAACAGCGTTCACAGACTGTGGTCAGCTGATTAAGACAGGTTGCACGTGCATGAAGACACACTGTGTCTCATGTGCTGTCCACTCTGTGTGCAGTGTGACCTTGCCCCCTGCAGTGGGCGGCGACACAGTGGAGATGTTTGTGAGTATCTCACTCTGCATTCTCTGCTCCTTCACCCTTTAAAAAACAGCATGTTGTACTTCGTTATGACTTCGTCTTCCTCTTCTCTCTCCCCCCCCCCCCTTCCTTTGTTTCTTCTTCGTCTGTTGGGGAGGGGTGTATGTAGGCGGGCCATATCTCTTTCAGGTAGTGTTCTTCTGAAGGGGACGTTTTCTCGATGGACATGGTCCTGAGGTGACCCTGCGCGGTGACAGGACGTTCAAACCCAATTACTAACTAAGTAACTAACTAACTAAGTAACTAACTAACTAATTCAATGGAAATACTACCCTCTTCCCCTCCCTCCCCCCCCCCCCCCCCCCCCCCCCCCCCACACCCACCCACCCAGCTACTGACACCCTAACTCCGCGTAAAAAGGCTACTCTTTTGTATTTTTGTTCGTTCTTTCTTCTTCTTCTTCTTCTTCTTCTTCTTCTTCTTCTTCTTCCTCCTCCTCCTTCCTGCCTACACCTGAGTGGCCGTTGCGCAGGTGAGGCACAAGCAGCACCAGTTCGCCTTCGGGAGCAAGGTGGAGGACTGGCTGGTGACGCAGCAGCCCCCTAGCGACTACTTCCAGCTCTTCCGCTACCTCTTCAACTGGGCCACCGTCCAGTCCTACAAGTGGAACTTCGACAAGAGCAACGACCCCGCCGTAAGGGCTGGGGGTGGGGTCCTGGGGGGTGGGTGGGGGGGCTGGGGGTGGGGGCTGTGGGCTGGGCTGGGGGCTGGGTGCTGGGGTGGGGGGCTGGGGGCTGGGCTGGGGGTTGG
Source organism: Alviniconcha marisindica (assembly GCA_018857735.1). Taxonomy (NCBI): domain Eukaryota; kingdom Metazoa; phylum Mollusca; class Gastropoda; family Provannidae; genus Alviniconcha; species Alviniconcha marisindica. The sequence continues at coordinate 415,477 of JABMCL010002563.1, forward strand.
GGTGCTAGGGGTGGGGTGCTGGGGGCTGGTGGTGGGGGGCTGGTGGGTGGGGTTGGGAGTGGGGATGGGGTGCTGGGGTGGGGGTGGGGGCTGGGGGTGGGGTGCTGGGGTGGGGTGTTGTGAGCTGGGATGGGGTGCTGGGGTTTAGGTTCTGGGGGTGGAGGGGGGGTGGGGGGGGGGATGCTGGGGGTTGGGAGGGGGGGTCACAAGCCATACCCATGGGGATGGAGATGATGATGATGGCGATGATGATGATGATGGCGAGTTGCTGTTGTGTATCTTACTGTCTATGGGGAATTCTTCGATGGGGAATTCGGGTCCTTTTTCCGGAAGGAAAGCCAGTTTCCACAGAGAGACGCAGCCCGGTATGCCAACTGAGTCCTGACCTTGTGGAGTATGCACATACTTTTGCCACAACAACGTTGCTGTGTGGTGTCATGACAAACTCCTCTGTGCAGCTTTATGTCACTGTAAACGAATATCCTTGTGCAGTAAGCCCTGTAAGGTCTCGATCTGTTTGATAACGACATTCAGTCTGACACACATGCAGTAGAGAGAACATACAGTGACAGGAAACAACCGTTTTTTAATGTTACCCCCCACCCCCCCACCTTGTCTGTTCTTCAGAATTATTCCGACTTCAGCCGCGCCGTTAGCTCCACGGACAAGCTGGTTGCCGCCGGGTGAGACCGGGTTCTCTGTCGGCAGTAGTTTACTCCTTTCCTTTACTCTTCTGTACCCCTGCATTTATTTATTTATTTATTTTTTAAATATATTTTTACGAGAAATGAAAAGACGTTCATTGCCAGAGTATTTCGTCAAGAACGTCTGGTGGAGGGGATTTTTTTTTTTTTTAAATACTTTTTTTAACCTGAAGTCAGTAGACGTTTAGTGGCAGCATAGTTGCTCAATAATGTCTGGCGGAAGTTTTTGTTGTTGTTTTGTTTGTTTTTTAACGGGGAATCGGACGTCCATTGCCCGCATGTTTGGCCAAGAACGTCTGCAAGAACGTTTACCTTTCTTCATTTTCTTTTAATCTTTTTTAACTGACATCACATAGAAGAAGTTCATCGCCGGCATAGTTGGTCGAAAATGTCTGGTGGAAGGCATAGCTGTTTTTTTTGGGTTTTTTTACTCTTCAGTAACTGGCCCAAGGCCTGCATAGCTGTCGCACAGCCACCCCTGTCCCTTTTCCCCGCCAGTACCCATTTCCCTTCAGCAGTATCCTTCCAGCTTTCCCCGCCAGTACCCATTTCCCTTCAGCAGTAACCTTCCAGCTTTCCCCGCCAGTACCCATTTCCCCCAGCAGTAACCTTCTCGCTTTAACCGCCAGTGCCCCTTTTCCATCAGCAGTAACCTTCTCCTTTTCCCCGCTAGTACATATTTCCCTCAGCAGTAACCTTTCCTATTTTTCTCGGCAGTAATCTTTTCTTCAGACAGTAACCTGTCCCCTGTGAACATTCTTTCCCCAGCAGTAACAGTTTTCTTTTCGCCCAGCAGCACCCTTTCCCCAGGTAGTAACATTTCCCCCGCTAATACCGTTTTCCCCAGGCAGTAACTTTCCCCAGGCTGTTACCGTTCCCTGCCAGTAACATTTTTTCCCAGGCAGTAACCTTTCCCCCAGGTAGTAATCTTTTCCCCCGGCAATATTGTTTTCCCCAGGCAGTAACATTTTCCCCGGGCAGCGACCTTTTCCCCCTGACAGTAACGGAGACGTTGATCCTGTCTTAACCGACTTTCTATAATAATATTCAGCCTTCAGAACCTGGTGTTGGGAAAGAGAGGCCTTCTGAACCTTATTTTCGACAAGGCTAACAACGTGAATCAGTCTTCCGAAACACCATGCTGAAGAGAATCAGCACATGACAGTGTATCAAGGATGGTACAATCACATGGGTTTCTTTAAGGTATGATCAAGTGTTTCGATTACCCGCTGAAGGTACAGTGACGTAAACGGTGGAAAATGCATCTAACAGAACTGTTACGAACTGTAATGATGCATGAGCTGCTGGCTGCAGATTGAAGGTGCGGGCGCACAGCGTGTTCTGGGACAAAGCGGAAAACACGCCTGGGTGGATTCGACACCTGAAGAGCAGCAGACTGGAGGAGGAGCTCTACAAGCGTCTTGACTATATGATGGAACTGGGGAAAGAACACTCCAGGTACATTCATTAATTCACCTTTCCATCCATGTGTTCGTCTGTCTATCTGTCGGCCCCTCCATCCCTCTGTCATTCCGTCCACCCGCCCGTTGGTCCATCCGTTTTCTGTCCAGTCAACTGCTGGTACGTCCATCAAGCTGTGCATCCATCCATCCACCTGCCGGTCTTTCTGTCCATCCATTCAGCCATCTGTCTGTCTGTCTGTCTGTCTGTCCATCCATTCACCCATCCGCTGTTGTTGTTGTAGTTGTTGATGATCGCATTTGTATAGCGATAACCTCCGCTCTCGAGCAGACTCACCGTCTGTCTGTCCATCATTCACCCATCCATTTGTCTGTCCATCATTCACTCGTCCACCTGTCCATCTATTCACCCATCCATTTGTCTGTCCATCATTCACTCGTCCACCTGTCCATCTATTCACCCATTCATTTGTCTGTCCATCATTCACTCGTCCACCTGTCCATCTATTCACCCATCCATTTGTCTGTCCATCATTCACTCGTCCACCTGTCCATCTATTCACCCATCCATTTGTCTGTCCATCATTCACTCGTCCACCTGTCCATCTATTCATCCATCCATTTGTCTGTCTATCCATTCACCCATCCATTTGTCTGTCTATCCATTCACCCATCCATTTGTCTGTATCCATTTATCCCATCCATCCATCTATCCATCCATTCACCCTTCCATGTGTGTGTTAATTCAGTAATCCAGCTGCATGTAAACAGGACAGCGGATGCACTGATCACTGGTACTGAGATGGAGTCAGAACAGAGCCATTGCCTGGTCACTGTCAACCGACACTCTCACTGGCTGGTATACGACATACAGGACCAGTCACTGATGCACTGCGTAAAGGACTGCTCTCTGGTGTACAACGTAAAGGACTGTTCACTGGTCTACGACATAAAGGACTACTCATTTGGGTATGAGTAAAGGATTGTTAACTGGTGTACGACATAAAGGATTATTAACTGGTGTGCGACATAAAGGACTATTAGCTGGTGTACGACATGAAGGACTGTTAGCTGGTGTATGACACAAAGGACTACTCACCAGCATACGAGGTGAAAGACTACTCACTGGTGCGTTGGGGGTGGGAAGAACAAGGTGCAACTACCCGTTTAACTAAGTCTTTGATGGGAAAAGATGGACTATCGTAAGTACCTGTATCAGCGATGTAAAATCCGCCATCAAAATGAAGCGACCTGGCAGTGGAGCCAACACTGTACACGGAGCAGTCAGAGAGCGTGTCGACTGACTAGTGTAGCACGTGCCGCTGAGTGTAGCAGTGGACAAGGAGTAATCAGCGACTCCTGACTCGATGTTTGTGTGAGTGATTAGCACGCCCACTGTCTGAACAAGGCACACCTCTGTGCTTTCACCTATCCTTCTCCGTACACCCACCCATCCACCTAGTGTCCCGAAACAAGGGACACCTCTGTGCTTTCACCTATCCTTCTCCGCACACCCACCCATCCACCTAGTGTCCCGAAACAAGGGACACCTCTGTGCTTTCACCTATCCTTCTCCGTACACCCACCCATCCACCTAGTGTCCCGAAACAAGGGACACCTCTGTGCTTTCACCTATCCTTCTCCGTACACCCACCCATCCACCCAGTGTCCCGAAACAAGGGACACCTCTGTGCTTTCACCTATCCTTCTCCGTACACCCACCCATCCACCTAGTGTCCCGAAACAAGGGACACCTCTGTGCTTTCACCTATCCTTCTCCGTACACCCACCCATCCACCTAGTGTCCCGAAACGAGTTATTTACGCGCGCGCACGGCCAAAAACCGACCACAAGGAATGGATGAAGCCTCGTGCGTGGCTGTTGTGTGTCCAGGGTGGCGCAGTGGGACATCCAGAACGAACACATCCGCCACCATTACTACGAGGAGCGCCTGAACAACCCCAATATCACCAAGGACCTCTACCGGCGCGCCAGAGCTTTGGACCCCGACGTCCCGCTCTTCTTCAATGACTACGGCGCCGCCATTGCTGGAACTATCACTAAGGTATGAGAACCATACTAGGTAGTGTGAACCGCCACTAAGCTGTGGGGACCGTCACTTAGTTCTGTGAACCGTCAGTAAGGTATATGAACCGTACTAGGTTGTGTGAAACCGTCACTAAGTTGTATGAACTGTCACGAAGGTATGTGAACCATACTAGGTTGTGACCCGTCACTAAGGTATGTGAACCGTCACTAAGGTATGTGAACCGTACTAGGTTGTGTGAAACCGTCACTAAGTTGTATGGACTGTCACGAAGGTATGTGAACCATACTAGGTTGTGACCCGTCACTAAGGTATGTGAACCGTCACTAAGGTACGTGAACCGTTACTATGT
>JABMCL010002563.1:430000-435623 GCA_018857735.1 Alviniconcha marisindica
AGGGTGAGTGATGGGACAGAGGGAGGGGACAGAGGGAGGGGACAGAGGGAGGGGTAAGTGATGGGACAGAGTGATGGGACAGAGGGAGGGGTGAGTGATGGGACAGAGGGAGAGGACAGAGGGAGGGGTGAGTGATGGGACAGAGGGAGGGGACAGAGGGATGGGTGAGTGATGGGACAGAGGGAGGGGGAGTGATGGGACAGAGGCAGGGGTGAGTGATGGGACAGAGGGAGGGGGGAGGATGGGACAGAGGGAGGGGTGAGTGATGGGACAGAGGGAGTGGACAGAGGCAGGGGTGAGTGATGGGACAGAGGGAGGGGGGAGTGATGGGACAGAGGCAGGGGTGAGTGATGGGACAGAGGCAGGGGTGAGTGATGGGACAGAGTGATGGAACAGAGGCAGGGGTGAGTGATGGGACAGAGGGAGGGGACAGAGGGAGGGAGAGAGTGATGGGACAGAGGGAGGGGTCAGTGATGGGACAGAGGGAGGGGTCAGTGATGGGACAGAGGGAGGGGACAGAGGGAGGGGTCAATGATGGGACAGAGGGAGGGGTGAGTGATGGAACAGAGGCAGGGGTGAGTGATGGGACAGAGGGATGGAACAGAGGAGGGGTGAGTGATGGGACAGAGGGTGAGGGGGACAGAGGGAGGGGTGATTGATGGGACAGAGGGAGGGGTCAATGATGGGACAGAGGGAGGGGTGAGTGATGGAACAGAGGCAGGGGTGAGTGATGGGACAGAGGGAGGGGTGAGTGATGGGACAGAGTGATGGGACAGAGGAGGGGTGAGTGATGGGACAGAGGGAGGGGTCAATGATGGGACAGAGGGAGGGGTCAGTGATGGGACAGAGGGTGGGGTCAGTGATGGAACAGAGTGATGGGACAGAGGCAGGGGGAGTGATGGGACAGAGGGAGGGGTGAGTGATGGGACAGAGGGAGGGGACAGAGGGAAGGGTGAGTGATGGGACAGAGGGAGGGGTCAATGATGGGACAGAGGGAGGGGTGAGTGATGGAACAGAGGCAGGGGTGAGTGATGGGACAGAGGGAGGGGTGAGTGATGGGACAGAGTGATGGGACAGAGGCAGGGGTGAGTGATGGGACAGAGGGAGGGGTCAATGATGGGACAGAGGGAGGGGTCAGTGATGGGACAGAGGGAGGGGTCAATGATGGGAGAGAGGGAGGGGTCAGTGATGGAACAGAGTGATGGGACAGAGTGATGGGACAGAGGCAGGGGTGAGTGATGGGACAGAGTGATGGGACAGAGTGATAGGACAGAGGCAGGGGTGAGTGATGGGACAGAGTGATGGAACAGAGGGAGGGGTCAGTGATGGAACAGAGTGATGGAACAGAGGGAGGGGTCAGAGATGGGACAGAGGGAGGGGTCAGTGATAGGACAGAGGGAGGGGTCAATGATGGGACAGAGGGAGGGGTCAGTGATGGAACAGAGGGAGGGGTCAGTGATGGAACAGAGGGAGGGGTGAGTGATGGGACAGAGGGAGGGGTGAGTGATGGGACAGAGGGATGAGTCAGTGATGGGACAGAGGGAGGGGTCAGTGATGGGACAGAGGGAGGGGTCAGTGATGGGACAGAGGGAGGGGGTCAGTGATGGGACAGAGGGAGGGGTCAGTGATGGGAACAGAGGGAGGGGTGACTGATGGGACAGAGGGAGGGGTGAGTGATGGGACAGAGGATGGAACAGAGGGTGGGGTCAGTGATGGGACAGAGGGAGGGGTCAGTGATGGGACAGAGTGATGGAACAGAGGGATGAGTCAGTGATGGGACAGAGGGAGGGGTGAGTGATGGGACAGAGGGAGGGGTCAGTGATGGGACAGAGGGAGGGGTGAAATGTCAAGGGAAGGAGCCGCAAAGGGAAAGAAAGGGGGATAGAGTGGGAGGTAAACACGGGGGGCAATAGACGAGCGGAAGGTGATGAGAGAGAGGAGGGGGGGGGGAACTGGAGGGAGAGAGTGGGGGAGGGAACAGAGTTAGAGGAGATAAAGAGTGAGGTGAGGAGAAAGAGGTTGGGTGAGGCGGAGGTAGCCCCCGCACCCCACCCACCCCAGAAATAGAGAGTGGATGGTAGGGCCGAAGAAGTTAGTTCTTGGATTTGAACGTCCCGTCAACCACACATGGTCAGCTCAGGACGAGGAAGTAGAAGATATTTCTGGGGGTCATGTCTCTCTCTCCCCCCCCCCCCCTCCCCTCTCTCTCTCATTGTGGAATGTTTGTGTTGGTCTGTTTGCAGTGGAGAAGAACATTGACTACTGCGTGGCCTACATGGGCCGCACTCTGACGTTCAAGGGAGCGAGGGGATCGGTTGCCATGGCCACCTGTTGCAGAATCAACCACAGTCTCCAAGGACGCTAGTCTCTCATCGCCAGTCTTACCCTCCTGGCCACGCTTCCCTTCTCACTCACTCCCCTACCGTCACGTACCGTCACGTACCGTCACGTACCGTCACCGACAGCCTCCAACAATTTTATCCTGCCCCGCTTAATGGGTCTGATTCCTGCACAACCAACCACAGCCTCAAAACCTCTAGCCGTCCCCCCCCCCCCCCCCCCCCCCCCTCCCCCGCTACAGCTTACTGCTTCTGTTGTTTAATTGTCAATTTGTCTGCGCCAGGTTAATCACAGTTCCGACATGACGTCACTAAGGAAAAGATAACTTGCGTTTTCACTGTTCACGCGTACTCCTCATTTCCAATGCACTTGCTTTTTTCTGTTTTCTTCTTCTTCTTCTTTTCTTCTTTTTCTCTTTTTTCTTTTCTTCTAAAGAATATGAAACACTAACGTCCCCCCCGCCATTTACACCTTGTTACAGATTTTATTTTAAGTTCGGCTGGATCCATTTCAAAACTAGACTGGGCATTGTTGCTGCCGTACAGTGTGCCTTAATACAAGATTCTGGAAACACCTGCGAAAATCGATCAGTATGAAAACATGGTAGTGCAGCAATTAAAGAGCGGAGAACAGTAGCCAGTTGGCTGCGTCATCTGGGTGTCTACGTGTCAAGTGCAGTGAGTTTGTGTACACCAGAGAATAGCGCTATAAAATTTATTATTATTATTATATTATTAATTCAATCGGTATGGCTGTAGTGGAGAGGCGGGTAAATAAAGCTGTGTGAAAACAACTGATCTTGGTCAGTCTTCACTCTGTGTTTCACCACTGTCCTGTCTGTTTGTCCTGATTGTGACTGACATTCCATCTTTCTTTCTTTTTTCTCCACATTTTTTAATGCATCTTTGTTACTAAGATACATACATGGGGCATTCGAGGACATGCAGCATTGGTACATTCAACATTTCGTAAGTCATATAAACGTGCAATGAAAGAACATACTGAATAACAAAAGATAGATACATATCCGAAGACTACATAGGTTTGAGATCTTACACATGTGTGGATTCTAGGACTGACATTTTGTTGTTGAGAACATTAGCCTGCTAGTTACATTCCACTTTCCTCTCAGCGGAAGATATGGCAGTGTTGAAGGGGGGAAAGAAACACGTAAGATCAATCAGTCCGTCAGTATCTTTATTGCTGCGTGTCAATAAAACATGCCTACACAAGGAATGAGGGTTGGTGTTGAGAGGATTCATAACCATACATGCCGCATTCAAAATAACAGTTACAGGATGTCAGTGTACTCAGTAGACGAAATTGGTGGGGAGGGGAATATGGAAAATTCAACGCCAAGTCTCTCCCCCTCAAGGGATGCATATTATATAATCATACGAGTATGTGCAAGTCTATGGGTGGAACCCACTCCCCGCACCACGAACTTTCACATTTGGCACCAACTACCGCCGATATAACAGGGGAGGAAGGTTTGTGACTGTTTATTCACCGTGACAGATTGCGCCCCCTACAAACATCACCCATTGACTACTTTGCGCTAAGAAGGGCGGCAAAAAGTCGAAAAGACAAACCGAAATTTTCACGCCATCATCCGACTTGCACTGAAGCTGTGTCAGTGTGTGTGTGTCACTGAGAGAGAGAGAGAGAGAGAGAGAGAGAGAGAGAGAGAGAGAGAGAGAGAGAGAGAGAGAGTCTCAGTGTGGTGTGTGTGAGTGTCATGTGTGTGTGTGTGTGTGTGTGTGTGTGTGTGTGTGTGTGTGTGTGCGCGCGCGGCGCGCACGCGCGCGCGCGTCAGTCATTGTCTATGTGTGTGTGATTAGAGAAACTTGAGCTTCTCCCTCTATATATAATAATTATATCGAGTTGAGTTCACTGGTGGGCCTCATTTACTCAGTCACACAGCGCTGTCAGTTGTGACAGCTTCGGTCGTTACTGGTCGTGAGTAGTTTTCATGCTTTTCGTGCCGAGTTCAGTGCGGTTCATTCAATACTTTCAGCGGTACAGCCGGGGCAGACTCCATTGTTAGCTGGATTTTCAGACTGTTCACACGTGAACACTTCTCAAGTCTCCGAATCGCCCCTCCCCATTGAGAAACCCAGACCTCCGTCAAGGCGAAGTTCAGAAACACAGATAATGTATCTGAACCATCGTGTAGGCTGCCATGGTCCTCGTCTCTTTGTGGCGCAGTTCCAGCACATCATGGTCCAATGGTCCGGTAGCCGTCGCCTTTGCCCGCATCATCAGCCACCGGTCATCAGTTGCCGGTTTTGTCACAGAAAGATTGATTTGGGTTTCGCTGCAATCAGCTCAGTCTCAGCGGCCAGTTTTTTCTGTTGGCGATTTGGCCCATACTGATTTTGTGTGTGTGTGTGTGGTCACATTCTAAGCATCGGCCGCTCACCACATCCTCCAGAAATCGGCATTTGTGTGGTCGATGAAGATTTGATGCGGAACAACTCAGTTGTGAGTACACTGCAGCTCTCTCTGTCTCTGTCTGTGTTTGTCTGTCTGCCTGTCTCTGTCTGTCTGTCTGTCTGTCTCTCTCTCTCACACGCACACACGCGCACGCACGCACACATACACACACACACACACACTCGCTCACTCACTCACTCACTCTCTCTCATCGATCATAATTTCAAGAATGTGTGTGTGTGTGTGTGTGTTGCTCTAGAGTAGAGCTATCACAGGCTAGACTAGAGTTTGGAGTACTACCATAACTTAAAACCAGTGCAGCGTTCTGCATCTAGACAGAAACTGTGCTTTTGGTTTGCACAGCTGAAACCATAGACATAAATTATTGTGGTTTTTGTACAGTTGAAATTGAACAAACGAATACCACCTTTAATTTCAATGCCACATATATGCGGACATCAAAACCAAATTTTTTGGGGAGTCTTCCATCGTAGCCCTAAAATCAGCATTGACTTCAAGCAAGACCGAGGAAAATAAAACAACAAAAAACACGTCTACGTCTAAATGGCTGAACAATTGTTTTCCATGTTATAAACAGAAGAAAACAGATTGTACCTGACAGTAAGCAATGAAAGGATGACTATGTGTAAACTTGCACACAGCTGATCTACCAGGACGACGGTATTCTTGTGTATGCAAATGTCACTCCCACGCCCACCCAACCACCTCCCTTGTGTTTGTGTGTGTGTGTGTGCGTGCGTGCGTGCTTGTGTGCTTGTGTGTATGTGCGCGCGCGCGTGTGTGTGTGTGTGTGTGTTCCTTTCTTTCTTTCTTTTCTTGTCTTTCT
>JABMCL010001214.1:0-10106 GCA_018857735.1 Alviniconcha marisindica
TCTATGTATGTAATTTATAAGAATGTTGGCAAAAAAATAAATGAAAATACACTATTTTTTACACCAGCTACTTCTTCTTATACTTTAGAATATCGAAGAATGCTTTTAGATAATTTAATAGAACTAGAAAAACAAGTACCTTTTGCTCTAATAACAAAAAAGGAAATTCAAAAAATAAAAGATATTTGGTCTTTAGTAGAAAATTGTTTAAATAGTTTTAAGAATAGAAACAAATATAAATAGTTTAGTATAGGAAGGAGGTATTTATGGAAATAAATAGCATTAATAAAAAAAGGAATAGTTTAAAATTAGATCAAAAAAGTTTTTTTGAATTTGTAAATCAAGAGATATGTAAACAAAGTAGGAATGGTTATTATATTATTCCTTCAGTTCAGAGACAATTTGTGTGAAAGTCTAAGCTTTATGAAACAATTATCAATAAGCTTTTTAAAGATGCATGAAACTTAAAAAAAGGAAAAAATGTAAAAAACACTTTTTTAGGATATATATTGCTATACAATAGCACTCATAAAAACATACAACAAACTAGGATAATTGATGGTCAACAAAGATTAATTACATTTACATTAATCTTATGTTCTTTAAGACATTTATTATTAGATTTAAATAAAAAAATAAAATCATCATCTGTAATTATAGAATTAAATCAATTAAAAGTTATACAAAAAAGTATAAAATTTTAAATTTTTTAAAAAATTTGAAATAAAATATAAATAATAAAAAAACATTACTACTTATGAGAGTGTTAAAGAATTAGTTTCTTTTGTTTTAAAATGAGTGGAGTTTTTTTTATTAGAAAAAGATTCTAACAAAACAAGTTTAATTGTTAATTCTAAAGATAAATTTTGATTGCAAAATATTTTATCTTATGATGAGGAAAGTGATACTTTCTCTAAAGATATTTATAAAGAAAATATGTATATAAATATAGTTTTTAAGAAAATTTTAGAAAAAATCAAAAAGAAATTTAATTATAAATTAAATTGAAAAGAATATCCACATAGAATTATTAATCTAATAATGTATTTTATGCTTTCAATGGGAAATATCAAATTTGTTGTTACTAGAATAAATGAACCAGGAGTGTTTGATTCAGAATATTCAATGTTTATCAATTTAAATGCCAGAAGACAAAATCTTGCTCCATATGATATAATTAAAGGTTATATGTTAGCAAAAATGGACGAATGTAATATAGAAACTGCAAAAATAAACAAAAGAGGTAGAAATTTAGATGAAAAAATCTTCAATATAGTGTTTGCAAAATATTGAAAAGAACATGAAGAGAAAATTATAAGAGATATCTATTATGACATTGATGATACTTATACTTCAATTGATATATGTTGAAAATGATTCATTAAGAATTTTCAAAAAATAAAAAAGCCCTACATAAAGGAAAAGTAGGTAAAAACGATTTCTTAACTAATTTTTTTGTAATATTTCATGCATATTATACTTCACATTTTAGAGAAAAAACGTTGATAAAATGATTGAAGACTGAGTGGATAAACCACATTTGCAAGAAAATACCACAACATTATCATGTATGGAACAGATTTCATTAGTATTAAAAGAAACATGAAAAGTGGAAAAAAATATGAGATTGGGAATAGAAATTTTTTTTTTTGATAAAGAGGAAGAAAATAATTAGTAAGATTTTTTTATGTTTATATTGCAATGTCAAAAACATTTTTTAAAAAGGTTTTTAATAAAACGAATACAAAGACTTTTTGGGAAACTTTTTTTTTAAACCAAAATTATGAGAATAATTTTTTCCCTTTTTAAAAAAATTTAAAATTAGATAAAAATAGAATTAAGGATCTATAAGCTTTAGTATATTTTGGGTACATACATGTATTTATAATATACGACAAACTCCATGAGAAAAAAGATTTGTTACTTATGTAAAAAGAAAACATGGAATTAAAAATATGGTTTTTTACAATTAGATTTAAAAGGGTACATTAAAAATAAAAAAAAATATCAAAAATAAAATAATAAGTTAAGTTTTTTATATTTTAAAAAAGGGAAAAACATGCTGATACTAAAAACCTAACCAAATTACCCCTATTTTATCTAATATTCAAGATTTGTTTTTGGGGTTTCAGAAAAAAAGAAATTAAATATCAACTTCGTAATTTTATTCCAAAAATAATATATAATCAATTTTAAATCAAAAAGGGTTTAGATTTAAAAAGAACCTAAGAAGGATAATTTGTATGTGAGTAGTTCTCAAATAGGGAATTATTTCTATTTAGATAGGAAAGTCCCAAAAAATTTTCTAATCGATGTAAAAACAAATGAAATGAAGCCTTCATTAGAAGTACTAGTATCTAATTTTACTCATGGAATAAACTACAAAAAAGAGTATAGCAATGCTGCTAAAGAGTTTATTAATTCCATGCAAGAATTAGAAGAAAGTGAAGGACGTGGACAAATAACATGAGAATTAATATCCACTAGAACAATAATATTATTAAAGAATTAGATGATTGAATTGAAGAAATCTGTAAATAGATGAACACTTTAGTTTGAGGGGAAGTTCAATCTGGTAAAACTAAGTGAATTTGTGAATTATTGTTTAAAATTAGTACAAGACCTAAATCAATTCATAATCTAACAGTCTTTTTAGCAGGTAGCACAAAAGATTTAAAAAACCAAGCAAAAGAAAGGGTTATACAATTTTATAAAGAAAAAGGTTGGAAACATGAAGCAATAGAGGGTTTTTCGAAGTTTAAAAAAGACCATCATGTTACAATTATTTGTTATTTATTAGAATTTGATGATTATACTAATGAGAACCATAAGTTTATTCAATGGTATGTAAAAACCAAACCAGTGCATCATTTCATTTTCATCACGTTAAAGAACGTTAATTGGCTTAAGAAGTTCAAAAAAACTATTTTAAAAACTAGAAACAAGTTTAAATTCACATTAATAGATGATGAATGTGATTTCTTCTCTCTTTCAAATGAAGAATTAGGACTAGATAAAAAGATTAATACCGAAATTCATTCTCTACTTAAAAAAGATAATACTTTTATTAATCCAGATAAATACACCATTTCTGCTACACCTTTTGAAAGGGAAAAAATAAATACAGAATTACATAAAGTAATTATAATGAAAAAAAACATCAAACATTGAAACCACTTTCGATTTTTACAAGAGAAAATGATAAAAAACTTTAAAATTATTAATCCTCCTCTTAGTAAAGAGAAAATAGCTAAGCTTGTAAAGGAGTTTATACATTATTATAAGGCTTTGCCTATTCCCATTTTTAATTAACCAGGCCTTATTAAAGAAAAAAAAAAAAAAATTTTAAAAATAGTTTTTTTGTTAAGCATTAAGTATCAAAAAACACAAATGTTTTAAATGACTTGTATACAAAAAAAAAAGGGTTTTTTAAAAAAATCTTAAAATTATAGTAGGTGGTATTAAAGTTTCTAGAGGTATAACTTTTGATCACCTAAGAGCAATGCTCTTATATACAAATAACTCCACAAATATTAAAAGTATAAATTTTTTCAAATCATTAAAAAAAGCTAGATGTGTGGTTATGAGAGTAAAAACAAACAATTAAAGATTTTAAAATTTTTATTTTAATTGTTTTTAAAAATAAACCCAAATAAGATTAATTTTTTATTTAATTTGGAAAAAAAATGGAGAAAAAAATTTTTTTAAAGAAAAATAATAATTTAAAATGTTTTTTAAAAAACGATTGATTAAAAATTTTTAAAAAAAAAAAATGGAAATGATTTTAAAGGAAAAATTGCTTTTTATAATTGTATTTTTGATAAACCTATATACCCTAATAAAACCTCTAATGCTTATTATAGTGAATCATTAGTTGGAATAGATTTTGGTGGTTTGTTTAGAAGCAATTCAATCACTTGTGTTGTTTGTGATGCAGAAAAACTCCATGAGGAAATAACTATTAAGCAAAAAAACAATAAAGATAATAAAAAGACTCTAATGCTTAAGTTCAATAAGTTTTCATACAATGCTAAAGATCATATTTTTTCATATAAAAGAATAATGTATTTAAAACTCCACATAAACAAGAATTCTAGATTCTAGTTTTCAATTCACTATAGATTAATAAGAATTTAGTTTTTTATAATGCTTCTTAAATATCCCTTTTCCAACATATGAATGTTTAAGATATAGTCAATTTCAACAAAAGCTTGAAAGAAAGGAGATTTTGCACCTTTTCAACCAAATCCATCTGTAATTCAAAGAAAATTAGTCCCATTCTTTAAGTCTTTTATATAATGAAAAACACTAAGAAAATCTTCAATTGTTTTATATACTTTTGATCCACAACTAGCAAAATAGTTTGCTTCTATTATTCAAGTGTTAGTCTTTGTTTTTAATACAAAATCTGCTTTTCTACGAGAAATGTTTTTTGGACAATTAGGAATAGAACTCCCATATGTTTTTTGTTGAAGTAAAACGATGTCTTTTAAATCAAGTTTTTCAATATAAAAACGAACAATTTCCTCCATTCGTGATCCACCTCGATTCTTTCTAGCATTAGTATTTATACCTACCTCCAAACCAAACATATAGTCAACAAGGGATATTTTGTTTTCTTTAACCATACTAATTAGTTGTGTTTCTTTTAAAAAAAAGTATCAATCTTTTAAAAAAGTATCAATCTTTTTATCATCATCAGGTCATTCTAAATAAAACTTCCTAAATGATAAGTCAGCACCTTTTAGTTTTCTTTCACAAACTTGCAAATAGCCACTTTTTTTTATCGCAATACTTTTTTTTCTAATTGCCACCAAAGAAAGAAGGGTTTTTATAAAATCTTTTTTATACTTCTTAGCAACCTTTTTGAATTCTTCTAATGATTCTTTGGGATCTTCAAGTTTAAGTGCCATTTCTAAGTCTAATAGAATTTCTTTTTTTCCACAATTAGAATAACCTTTCAAATCACAAAATAGGATAACTATTTATGTTGTTTAAGATTATTTTTAAAAATATTTAAAGCCTTTTTTATATTTATCCCTTTTTCTTTATAAAAATTTAATGTTTTCATTTATATCCTCTCTTAATAGTTTGTGAAATCTTTGTTTTGATAACTCTAACCATTTTTTTTCTTTATCAATACCTATATAGTTTCTATGATGTTTATAAGCAACAATTCCTGTAGTAGAACTTCCACAAAATGGATCTAAAATTGTATCTCCTTTTTTTGTGGTAGCAAGAATAATTCTCTCAAGAAGTAATTTAGGTTTTTGTGTTGGGTGTTTCCCTTCAGATTTTTCATTTTTTGGAGTGACATTAATATGTCATATACTTCGCATTTGCTTTCCTTCAGCTTTTAATGTATCTTTTGGTCAACTACTTTCTTTCATTAGTTTGTAATTAAAAGTGCTTTTAATTTTCTTATGCTTTCTTGCTCAGATAATTGTTTCGTGAGTGGCAACAAAACGATTGCAACTAATATTTGGGGGAGCATTACTTTTATATCAAACTATTTCATTTAAGATATGAAAACCACAAAGCATTAATGCATATCCACATTGATAAATTGAATGAAAAGTTCCACTTACTCAAATGTTGCCATCTTCTTTTAAAATTCTACGACACTCTTTAAGTCACTTTAAATGAAATAGAAAATCTGCCTCAACCCCTTTACTAACATCTCAATTACCTTTCTTTCCTGGTACTCTTTTACCTCCATTAACACTAATTGCTCCATTAGAAAGAAAATAGGGAGGATCAACATAAATCATATCTATTGATTTATCCCCAATTTTTTTAATTCTTTAAAAGTATCTCCAAGGATTAATTTAAAAAGAGTATGTTCGTTTTCAAAAAATATACTCATATATACTAGTTTAACATTTTTTCTTTATTATCATGTTAAGAAATAATAAATTCTATAGAACACACATTTTTAGTTTTCATACATACTTATATATTAGTTTATATTAATACTTATTTTTTTAGAAGCAAAGAAAATTACTCTTGCATTACTTTACTAAGTTAATCATTAGAAGTTCTATCTTTGATTCATTTTTGTTTTATGATTTCTTTACCAATTATATCAATTAACACTTTTTCGTAACTTTTTAGATCTTTTAAGAATTTAGTATTATCTTTATCTTTCTTTACTTTATCTTCTAATTCAACTAAACTTTAAATTCGAGTTAATCCCTTTTTTTTGGGTTTTGTTTTCCACCCAATTTTAAAATTTTTTTTTCATTTTTTTTTTTATTCAAAATTTTTTTTTTTATATTTTTCTTCATTTTATTACCCCTTTTTTATTTTAAAATTTTTTTTAAAAAATTTTTGTTTTTTATTTTTTTAAAAAAAAAATTTTGTAAATTAAAATTTAAAAATTTTAAAATGAAAAAACCAATTAAAATTTAAAAAAAAATACTCCAAAAAAAGAGATTTATTTCTAAAATAGTATTTTTACTTTTTAACAATTGGGTTTTAAATTTTCCCCAAAACCAAATAATCCTAAAAAAAACTATATTTTTTGATTTAAAAAGGTTTTCCCAAAAGTCTGGATTAGACCTTTTTTAAATTTTTAAAATTTTTTTTAAAAAAAAATTTTGCCTATTATTTAAAAAAAAAAAAAGGAATTTAAAAAATGTTGTAAAAAAAATTTTGGGAAAAAAAAAATTTTAAAAAAAAATTAAAAAACTTTTAAATTTTAGATTGGGAAAAAAAAATTCAAAAAATAATATTAAAATTCTTTTTTTTTAAAAAATAATTTTAACTTCGAAAAATTAAATTTTTAAATTTTTGGATGGAACCTTATTTTCCCAAAAGATAGAGATTTAAATTTTAAAAAAAACAACTTAAAGTAGATAATTCAAAAAGAAAATACCAAATGATTAATTTTGTTCTTTTTAGTGCTATTCACATATATTTAGATAATTCTATAAGTCCATTAGAAAAATCTAATCTTTCAGAAGAATTGTTTTGTAGATGGGATAGAAATAATAAATTAACATATGATGAATTTTTAAAGAAAACTGCAAAATACTTTGTAAGTTTATCGCCCCCTAACAAAGTTCAATGTCTAGGAAAAGAAGAGAATTTTTGAATGTATTATACTCATTTTCCTAACATGCCATCTTATAAATCCCCTTGATTTCTTAATGAAGTTCAAGATAATGTAATTGTGTGACAAAATCCCAAGTTTAATTCAGGAATTTTAAAAAATCTATATTATGATCAAGATAATTTATTAAAAAGTTACTATAAAACAATTCCTTATGTCCTTGTGCCATTTTGAGTTTATTATTGATTTAAAGATGAAGAAAACCCCATGGATAATTCTACCTTTTTCATATTTTTTTATAGATTTATTCGTCTTATACAAGAAAAAAAACTTTATAACAAGCAAAATTTTAATATTCCTTATGAGTATATACATATGGATTCTTCATGAAACTTAGATTTGTCTAAAATTAATTGTAATAAAAAAAATAATTTAAAAATAATTAATAAAGAATGTATTTGTTGTTTAAAAAAAACTAACTATAAGAAAAACCTTTTAAAAAAGGCCTTATTAGATTTCATGCAAAGTATTTGAAAAAAAATAAGAGAGTATGAAACTAATAATAATGAAAAAGGTTTAAATCTTCTATATTTAAAAACTTTTTTAAAAGAATATGAAAATGTTTGAATTACTATTCAACCAATACCAATATATAAAGAATTATACATTGATAAATTATATATTTATAACTACTTTAGAAGTGTTTTAATAATGACAAAGGAACAAAGTTTTAATGAATGAGCTATAGTTTTATCATCATCTAGTAAAGAATGACCATTTTTAGAGGAAATTGGACAATCGTTTAAAGATGAGAAAAAAATATGTTTTAAAATACACATTAAAAAAACAATGAGTGAATAATAGACTCTCTTAAATTAGAAGATTTTTGAATTTGTAAATATGATGATAATAAATATACTTAAAATTAGAAGAAGAATTTATAAATCAAAAAGAAATACTAACTTTTGGAAGAAATTATTTTTTTCTTTTTTACTGTTATTTTCCAGAATTTCGAGGAATAGTGAAAGGTATAAAACGACTAAATTTTGAATAGAATAGAGAGTTAGATGTTAAGAATAACTAAGTTTAAAAATTAAATAAAAATTGAAAGGTTAAGTATTATATAGGTATAATGAAAAGTATATATTAAATTAATATAAAAGTGAGAATTTAAGTATATTTGTAATAAAATTTATAAGTTACCTATGTTTAATTTAACACTTAATCTAATGTGTTAACTATCCATTACTTTACTTAATCATCAGAAGTTCTATCTTTGATTCTTTTTGTTTAAAGATTTCTTTTCCAATTATATCAATTAACACTTTTTCGTAACTTTTTAGATCTTTTAAGAATTTAGTATTATCTTTATCTTTCTTTACTTTATCTTCTAATTCAACTAAAGCTTCTAAATTACGAGTTAATCCTTTAAATTGAGTTGGGGTTTTCACACCTACATGAATTTTTTTTTCTTTTTTTTTTTTTTTAAAATTTTTTTAATATTTTTTTCTTTATTCCCTTTTTTTAAACTAATTTTAAATTTATTTTTTATTATTTTTTTAAAAAAAAAATAAAAAAAAACAAAAAAAATTTAAAATTCTAAAATTTTTTTGTAATTAAAATAATTTTTTTAAATAAATTATTATTAAGTTTTAATTCTTTAAAACCTTTAAGAGTGATATTTTTTTTTAAACAAAAATCAAAAATTGATAAATTAAAATAACAGGGGCATTATGAAAAAATCGTTAAAATTGTAATGGTTTTTTACATCATTTCTGTTTTAGGGGGTGGAGGGCAGGTTTTATTTTGGGGTTTTAAACTCAAAATAAAAAAAAAATTTTTTAAAAGATATAAAAGAATTAGAAAAAGAATTTGCTGACTTAAATTATAGTGAAAAAGATGTAGAAGAATTTATTAATTATTTAAAGGATAATCAACAAGGAAATATTCAACCTAGTAGTTCAAAAAAAACAAATATCCAAAAGATTTTAGAGTTTTATAAAACAAAAAAATTTTAGATCTTGAAAAAGAAAAAACAATTATTAAAATTTTTAAAGAAACTTATCTACAAGAAAAACATTTTTAAAAAAACATTAAAAGTAGATATAAAAACTACTTTGGAAAGAAGTTTCAATCTATTAATGACATCACACCTTTTAAAGATCAAGAAAGTGTAACAATAGATGCTTCTGATACTTTAAGTCAAATTATCACTAAAATTATTAATAAATGAAATCAAGATTTAATTAAATATAAAAAATTCCTTTATGAAAAATTTTGAAAACACCAAAATTTTTAATTTTGCAAACAATTAAAATTTAAAATTTAAATTTAGAAAAAAAAGCTTTAAGTCTGAAATCTTATCAATTTCTTATGAATCATGAAATAATATTATGAAAATAGAATATCATCATTTGTTTCCCCTCAATTTATTTTTTATAAGTACTTTAAATCCTTTTAATGAAAAAAAATACAATCACTTATTGCATGATTAAATAATGAAAAAAGGCAATATTCAAAATATAATAACAAGAATAAAAATATCCAAGAATTTTATTTTATAAAAATGAAAATAGTCATTATTTTAAAATAAATACAAAATTTTAAATTTGAAAATTTTTATAACATAAGCAACCATATTTAATTAAATTTTAAAAAATATAAAAAGTGCTTTAGAAAAAAGTTTCAATCAATTAGTTATACACCTTTTAAGATAAGAAAAAAACAATGAAGCTTCTGATACTTTTTTAGTCAAATTATCACAAAATTATTAAAAAATGAAATCAGGACTTAATTAATATTAATAAAGAAATTCCTTTATGAAAGAATTTTGAAAATAAACCCAAAAATTATTAAACTTTCTAAACAAATAAATTTCAAATTAATAGTTTAGGATATTAAAATTTTTAAAAAAATGAAGATCTTTATCAATTTCATTATAATCATGAAATAAAAATTACGAAAATAGAAATATCATTTGTTCCATCAATTGATTATTTATCAAGTACTTTAAATCCTTTTAAGAAGAAAAAATACAATCACTTATTGCATG
>JABMCL010002978.1:5000-20000 GCA_018857735.1 Alviniconcha marisindica
AGATCAGATGATTACGTCACCTACGAGAATCACTCCCCATTCTTCAACGCTAACTGATCATATTTACACAAGTGATACTAGCATTGTGTCAAATATTCTAGTGCCTGCCACAGGAATAAGCGATCATTTTCCAGTGTGCTGTACCCTGTCTGTCAAAACTGTGAAGCCTGTTCTCTGAATGTCCACTCTTCAATTGTTTACCGATGTTTCAAACAGTTTGATGAAAGAGCTTTTTTGATGGATTTGCATGTAATCCCCTTTGAAAATGTGTACACTTTCAGCGACCCCAATGTGGCACTGTCACACTGGACTGACTTATTTCTTGATGTTATTAATAAGCATGTCCTTCTTGATGTTATCAATAAGCATGCCCCTCTCAAAAAGAAGCGGATGAAACACCAAACCCTCCCACCATGGCTGAACACTGATATAAAGCAAGACGTGTTACTGAGGGACAGACGTAGCAGGCAAAAGAAACTTGTAGAATATAAGCAACAACGGAACCGTGTCAATTACCTTGTGAGGGAAGCCTTGCCGGAAATAAAGCAGATATATCATCCATGTGGAGAGCGATCAACACACTCACTAAAGGTCACGGCCCTGCAAACAATAATCTTCCATCGGAACTCACACCAGACGTTTTTAACGCCCACTTCGTATCTGTAGTCTCTAAGTTTTTACCAGACGATCAAACCGATGGGTCTCAGTAGGTTGCTAAACTTTTGCAGTGATCGAATCTCTCAAAATACCACATTTTCAATTCCTCCTATATCTGTATTCAAGGTAGGAATATCTATCTCAAAGCTGGATAATAAGAAATCTACAGGCTGTGATGGTATTAGTGTCAAACTTCTAAAAATTGTCCTTCCTTACATAGCTGAGACACTTACATATATTTATAACTTATGCATACAAAAGAATGTTTTTCCAACCGCATTCAAGACAGCTAAAGTAATTCCACTCCCTAAAACAAAAGCTATCTCCACTGATCTGAACGACTACCGCCCTATCTCGATCCAGTCTGTTCTCACAAAGCCACTAGAAAGACACATTCACAAACATTTGACAGACTTTTTAGAAACACACCAGCTTTTTTCCATTCCTTTCACGTCTGGCTTTCCGGAAAAAAAAAATTGGTGTGGGGGGCATTCTTGTCAAACGGCGGTTACCCGTTTAACTGATACTTGGCTCTCAGCTTTCAACAATCGTCAAATGTCAGGTGCTGTATTTCTCGATTTTCGCAAGGCACACACGATATTTTACTGAAAAAAATATTCACGTACAACTTAAGCATCGCAAATATAGCTTTCTTACGATCTTACTTACAGGATCTCTGCAACGCGTATTGTAAAGGCACATACTCCCAACACATGTCCTGTAACACGTGAGTGCCTCAGGGTCTTATCCTAGGCCCGCTTTCCTGTTTTGCATATTTATTATGACTTTGCCCCTGTGTCTTACACGTCCAATTTGATTTATTTGCTGATGATGACACCCTTAATACAGCTAATGTCAAAACATGGATAATATACGTAGGGATTTACAACAAAGTCTATATGATGTCTCTGGATGGTTTTGTAGAAATCGGATGGCACTGAATCCGACGAAAACAAAATGCATGTTGATGGCGACGAGACAAAAACACCAGAAAAACAGCTCCCTTTAAATCTAAAGTTCGAGACCACGCCAATAGAACAAGTTTCAAACATCGCCTACTTGGAGTAACTGTAGACGAACAGCTAAAGTGGCAAACGCATATCAACAACATTTGCAGAACCGTTTCTAGAAATATTTTTCTTCTTTCGAAACTGAGCCAAATTGTCAGCCAAAAATCAAAATTAGCCTTCTTCTTTGCACACATTATGTCACATATGAAATATGTTTCAAATGCATGGGATGGATGTGCCTGTGTGTGCACATGAAGCAGCTGTATTCTCTCCACAAACGTGCCGTAAAATTATTGATGCCAATTCCTAATTTAGACTACAAACAAAAATGCTGTGCTCTCAAACTACTTCCTTTAGATAAACAACTATTCTGAACAAATGTGTTCTATCAAAAGGTTTTCACGGCAAAGCCCGCAGTATCTGAAAGTCTCTGATTCCTTCTGACGTCTTCATGTTCATGGAATAACAGCTTTTTGCTCAGACAAGGGATTGTATCTTTAACGGTGTTTCCGCCTTTTTCATGGCTCCTTAGGCGTGGAATAGTTTTAGCTCATCATCTCGATACCCCATGGAAATTAAAGGCATTCAAAAGAACGCGCATTTCAGGCACCCAGCTAAGCTACCTTGGATACTTCTTTATACTTCTTGTTCTTTCTTCTGTTTTTTCTCGCTCGTCAGACAACTTGACATAAAATGTATAGAATGTTGTTATTGTTTTCCCTTCCTTGCTCTTGTAAAGTTTTAGAAGAAGAAAAAGTTTGTTTGTTTTTGTTTTTGTTTTTTTCGTGGAATATTTACTTTCTTTTCCTCGTGGTCATCGTTTAAAAAATAAAAAAAATATTCAAATTTAAATTTTGCATATATGCTCGTGGGCGTGTGTGATGTGCTTTGATTTCGGTTAGGTGTGTATAATGCACCATCGCTTAGCTTCCAATCTTGTCAGATGTGATCCTGTTTTATACGTAGATAGTGAGATAGTCATTATTCTGTCGCTTTTCTTTATTTTGTTAATCTGTCTTTAATTCTCTCTCCTCTCTCTCTCTCTCTCTCTCTCGTCTCTCCTCTCTCCTTGTCGTCTCCTCGGTCCTCGTACTTTCTCCTCTCTCTCTCTCTCTCTCTCTACTGAAATGTGTTTTGAATTTGTCTTACTTTGCTTTATTACTGCCTGTTCGTATGTTGGATGTTTTAGAAAAAAACTTTTTTTTTTTTTTTTTAATCGTTTTCTCTCTCGCATATTTTTTGTATCTTTTTGTGTTTGTTTTGGGCTGTTTTTGTTCGGGGACAGATTGGAAAAAAAGGCCGACTCGTGCTTAAATTTTTACCCCTGTGTAAAAAAATTTTCTCTCTCCTCTCCTCTCCTCTCTCTCCTTCTCTCTTCTCCCCTCTCTCTCTCTCTCTCTCTCTCTCACAAACACACACACACACACCACACACAAAACCAACAACACACCCACACCCCAAAACCCAAAAACCACACACACAACACACCACCCACACACACTCTTAAAAAAAAAAATTGGGGGTGTGGAAGTTTGTGTGGTTTTTCTTAAGATTTCCACCTCTTCCTTGCATGGCCGTGGGGAACCCAATCGAATTCTAGGCACTTTTACAAACATGAACGGCGCTTCCCTTCTTGTTGCAGCTTTTTTGTTCCCTTTTTTGGCGCGGGGCGTGTGTTTTGGGCCGGGGTTTTGTGTGTGTGTGTGTGTGTATGTGTGGTGTGTGTGTGTGTGTGTGTTTTGTGTGTGTGTGTGTTTGTTTTTTTTTTGTGGTGTGTGTGTTGTGTGTGTGTGGTGTGTGTGTGTTGGGGTGTGTTGGTGTGGTTGTGTGTGTTTTGTGTGTGTGTGTGTGTGTGTGTGTGTGTGTGTGGTTGAGTGTGGTGTGGTTTGGGGTGTGTGTGTGTGTGTTGTGGTGTTTGGGAAGGGGTGTGGGTGTGGTGTTGTGTGTGTGTGTTTGTGGTGTGTTTTGTGTGTGTGGTGTTGTTTTTTGGGTTTTTGGTGTGTGGGGGGAAAAGGGGGAAAAGAAAAAGGACAAACAGACAGAGACAGAGAGTGCTGTGTGAGCGTGTGTGAGCGTGTGTGTGTTGTGTTGTTTATGTTGTGTTTTGGGGTTTTTGTTGTGTGTGTTTTTTTGTGTGTGTGTGTTGTGTGTGTGTGTGTGTTTTGTGTTTGGTGTTGGGGGTTGGCTTTGTTTTGTGTGTTTCTGTTTGTTGTGTTGTCTGTGTTGTGTTTTTGTGTGTGTGTGTGTTGTGGTGTGTGTGTGGTGTGGGGTGTGTGTTTTGTTGTAAAAGAGAGGAGAGGAGAGGAAGACAACGACAGACGAGAACAAAGGGAAATTTTTTATGGTTGTTTGTTGTTTGTGTGTGTGTGTGTGTGTAAGAAAGGGGGAAAGAAGAGGGAAGATTGTGTGTTGTGTGGTGTTTGGTGTGTGTGTGTGTGTGTGGGGGTGTTTTGGGTTTGGGTTGAAAAGAGAGAGAGAGAAACAGAGACAGCGGAAAACACAGACACAGCAGAGACCAGGAAGGGGTAGGTTTTGTATTGTTGTTTGTTTATGTGTTGTGTTGTTTTTTGGGGAAGAGAGAGTGTTGTGTGTGTTGAGAGAGAGAGAGAGAGGTGTGTGTGTGTGTGTTGTGTGTGTGTGCGTGCGGGTCGTGGTGCGTGCGTGCTGCGGCGGCTTTGCGTGCTGCGTACGTGCGTGCGTGCGTGCGTTGGTGTGTGTGTGTGTGTGGTGGTGTGTGTGTGGTGTGTGTGTGTGTGTTTTGGGTGTTGCACGTGTTTCCCCCCTTTCCCCCATCTAACCAGTACAGTCTTACGACAAAAAAACAAACAAAATCGACTCCCACCTGCCCAGCTCGTAGAGGGTTACACTTGGGCAAAAAACGACATGAGTCCAGAACTTGCTTGGCATATTTTACCCCGAGCCCCCCCTCCTCCCCTCTCCCCCACCCCCACCCACCCAACCCCACCCCACCCCTACACCCCTCTTTGGCATATCAAGCCATAAGGAACCGTAACCACGATGGTCGGCAAGACTAGCTGTCTCTCTTCAGGGCAACAAAACTCACGCCCACGAGCCAAGAAACCCTTAGACCCCTGCAAGCGAAGTCTCCCGTTATGTCGATATGGGCGTATATAATACAGGGAGTGAATAACTCGGCCTTAATGTCGGCAACCATCTCTCTCCTCTTGCACAGAAGTCATACGCGCAGGGAAGGCACCCAATCATCCAGCGCGAAGCTCGCCACAGTTTTATATCGCCGCTGTTCTTTCATGTGGCGCTGCTTCCTTAATCATTCGCCCTCGGGAGGTAGGGGAAGAAAAAGAAAGGAAAAAGAAAAGGGAATTGCCAAGCGCGATAACTGAGGATGGACAAGGAAAGGGGTTGCGACCCCCACACGAGCAATAAACTGCGTTCGGCGTGACCCGTTGTTTTTCGGAGACGGGCGGTGTCCCCTGGGATGTCTGACTGGGTGGTTTGCTGGGACTCTGTGTGTGTGTGTGTGTGTGTGTGGCGAGGAGAGGAGTGTGTGTCTGGTGTGTGGTGGGGTGTGTGGTAGTTGTGTGTGTGTGTGTGCGAGAGTGCATTTGTGTGTGTGTGTGTGTGTGTGTGTGTGTGTGTTGTGTGTGTGTGTGTGGTGTGTGTGTGTATGTGTGTGTGTGTGTCGAGAGTGCTTTGGGGTGTGTGTGTGTGTGTGTGTGTGTGTGTGTGTGTGGTGCGTGCGTGTGTGTGTGTGTGTGTGTGTGTTGTTGTGTGTGTGTGTGTGTGTGTGTGTGTTGTGTGTGTGGTGTGTGTGTGTGTGTGTGTGCGCGACGCGCGAGAGAGCGCGCGAGAGAGAGAGAGAGAGGAGAGAGAGAGAGAGAGAGAGAGAGAGAGAGAGAGAGAGAGAGAGAGAGAGAGAGAGAGAGACGTGTTTTCGTTGTATGTGTGTGTGTGTGTGCGTGTATTTGCGTGCGTATGTACGTGCGTGTGTGTGCGTGTATTTGCGTGCCTGTGTACATGCGTGCCTGTGTGTGTGTGTGTGTGTGTGTGTGTGTGTGTGTGTGTGTGTGTGTGTGTGTGTGTGCAGGGAGGGAGATATAAGGAGGATTTCACCGGATGTATTGGATAGTCTTAAGCATCACTTCTGCTGGACCTTGTCTTGCACACTGGTGGACTCTCACTGCTACTCAGATTGTCCTTTAATCGCCAGGCTTGTCTCGCGTCATGTTATCTCCGAAGAGATTGGTTTGTTAGTAACTGGACCAAGGAACTGGTCAGCTCAGATTCGAATCGAAAAGCAAATGAAAAGAACATGATCCATCTAAACATTAAAAATAATAATCTTTTATGATTAAAAAAGTCGCGATTGAAGTACGTGTATATATTCAATTGTGAGTGTGTGTGTGTGTGTGTGTGTGTGTGTGTGTGTGTGTGTGTGTGTGTGTGTGTGTGTGCGTGTGTGTGTGTGTGTGTGCGTGTTGTGTGTGTGTGTGTGTGTGTGTGTGTGTGGTGTGTGTGTGTGTGTGTGTGTGGTGTGTGTGTGTGGTGTTGGGGGTGTGTGGGGTCACGCCTTTTTTTTTTCTTTCTTTCTTTTTCTTTTTTTTCTTTCTTTTCTTCTTTTTTCTTCTTCTTCTTTTCCCTTTTTGTATTTTTTTTTCATTTTTTTTTTTATGTGATCTAACTGTTTGACGCACCAAAATATGTTTTTTTACGTCACGGATGACCAGCCTCTTTTGGTTGGGTAGGGCCGAAAAAGAAGAAAGAAAGAAAAAACAAACTAGTTTGACATTTTTTTCACCGTTTAATTTTCTGTTTTGTTTTGTTTGTTTTTTTTGTGTTGTTTTGTTGTTGTTGTTTTATGTTTAATGGGGGAGAGGAGATTTGGACTTTGTAAAGCTTTCCTACCCTAGGGGGAGGGTTGGGGGGGGGGGGGGGGGGGGAGGGGGTGGGGGTGGCCCAAACAGATGTACTCTGATGTTTACTTTTAAGGTTGTTCAAAACCCCCGCTCAACTGGGGAAACCCGTTGATTTTTTTTTTTTTTGTGTGTGTGTGTGTGTGTGTGTGTGTGTGTGTGTGTGTGGGTGTGTGTGTGTGTGTGTGCGTCTGGGGCGTGATGCGTGTGCGTGTGTGTGTTGTGGGGGTTTGGGTGGTGGGTGTGTGTGTGTATGTGGCGTGCGTGGGGTTTTTGGTGTGGTGTGTGTGTGTGTGTGTTGTTTGTTGTTGTGGTTGTGTCTGTGTCTGTGTTCTGTGTGGTTTTTTTGTTGTGTTTGTTTGTTTTGTTTGTTTGATTTTTGTTTGCTTGAGGCGGGGTTGGGGTGGGTGGTAATTTTCTTCTTTTGAAGACAGGGGAAGTGTTCCAGTCCTTTGCAGAAAGACGAGTAAACATGGTAGGCCCCGCCATCGACCAGCTTTGCATTCAAACACGCTTTACACGTTTCTCTACTAAAACGTCTGAGTAGTAAACCGTCACCTTAGCTATAAAAGAAAAGAAGAAAAAAGGGGTAGGAGTGAAATGAACAGCATTCTGATCGATTCTTTATTTCACTGGGTACGACCTTGACTTATGCAAATGGCTCCCGTCGGAATAAAACGTTAAACGACGCCATCAAGTCACGTACGTTCACGGATCATTATCTCGTTTTCTCCGAGACTTCTGAAAAAGCATTAAGGGTTACGTGCTCCTGAGAGAAAAAAGGTTTCACTGTCAGCAACGAAGTGCTAACATAGTCGCTAAAAGGATAAAATTGAAGTGCTTTTTTAACTTGAATCAAACGAACAGCGCTGCCCTCCGCATTCGTTCTCCATCCACTTCTAGTTTTCTGTTGAAGTCCCTGTTTATGTGTCTGTCTGTGTGTCTGTCTGTGTGTCTGTCTCTGTCTGTCTGTCTGTCTGTCTGTGTGTCTCTGTCTCTCTGTCTCTATGTTTATGTCTGTCTGTCTGTCTGTCTGTCTGTCTGTCTGTGTCTGTCTGTCTGTCTGTCTGTCTGTCTGTCTGTCTGTCTGTCTGTCTGTCTGTCTGTCTGTCTCTCTCTCTCTCTCTCTCTCTCTTTTCTCTCTCTCTCTCTTTTCTTCTTTGCGTCCCGTCTCTGTCCTCTGTTTTCTGTTCTGTGTCTGTCTGTCTGTCTGTCTGTCTGTTCGTCTGTCTGTCTGTCTGTCTGTTTTCTGTCTGTCTGTCTTCTCTCTCTGTCTCTCTGTGTTCTTGGTTCTGTCGTGTCTGTCGTCTGTCTGTCTGTCTGTCTGTCTGTCTGTCTGTCTGTCTGTCTGTCTGTCTGTCTGTCTGTCTGTCTGTCTTCCTCTCTCTCTCTCTCTCTCTCTTCTCTCTCTCTCTCTCTCTCTCTCTCTCACACACACACACACAATTTAACTTAATTTAACTAATTGTTAATGTGGCAGAGCAGGTGTGAGTGAAGAAAAATTTCCGTTTAATTGTTATGATTGCAACGAACAATAAAGTATTTTAAATTTGAGTTTTGAATTTCAATTTGAATTTGAATTTTGCCCAGAAATACGTATGGTCATACATGGATTTGTATTCCACTGCAGGGAAATACCTGTGGTCATATAATTATGGATTCATATTTCCTTGCCCAGAAATACGTATGGTCATACATAGACTTGTATTTCATTGCAGGGAAATACCTGGACTACTTTTACCCAGAAATACGTATGGTCATACATGGATTTGTATTCCATTGCAGGGAAATACCTGACTACTTTTACCCCACGCCTTAGAAATAATTGGTCATAAAGGATTTGATTTCCATTGCAGGGAAATACCTGGACTACTTTTACCCAGAAATACGTATGGTCATACATGGATTTGATTTCCATTGCAGGGAAATACCTGGACTACTTTTACCCAGAAATACGTATGGTCATACATGGATTTGTATTCCATTGCAGGGGAAAAACCTGGACTTTTCCCAGTCTTTATCTTTATCCATCGGGCCTTAAAAACCTCCCCACGCCTTACACCATCGTGCTTGGGCACAACGACAAAACGTTCCAGAGAGTCAGCCCGAACCAATGCGCCAAAAACTGCCTCGAGGAACGAGACTTTGTGTGCCGCTCTTTCGACTACCAGGTAAATGTGGAGAAAAAGAGAGAGGAGAGAGAGAGAGAGAGAGAGAGAGAGAGAGAGAGAGAGAGAGAGAGAGAGAGAGAGAGAGAACGAACGAACGAATTTTTTATTAACGAGGGTAAAGGAATAAGTACAATATACTTTTTTCATCCAGCCCTCGGGCAAAAACAAAAAACAACAACAACAAAAAAACAAAATAATTATAAACTCCAAAATTCATATTAACCATTGAGAGAGAGAGAGAGAGAGAGAGAGAGAGAGAGAGAGAGAGAGAGAGAGAGAGGAGAGAGAGAGAGAGAGAGAGAGAGATTCGCAGAAAATATATATATATATAAAAGAGAGAGAGAGAGAGAGAGAGAGAGAGAGAGAGAGAGAGAGAGAGAGAGAGAGAGGAAAAGAGAAGAGAAGAGAAGCTAATCCTTTATTACCCAAGGATAAAGATTTAAGCAAAAGACGTTGTTTTCTCTCTTTTTCTCAAATCTGTCCCTGATGACATACACAGCAACACTCACTACGTCAAACAAGAATACAAATAACTGCGGAAAAACTCAGAGAGGGGAGAGAGAGAGGAGAGAGAAAAGGAGAGAGAGAGAGAGAGAGAGGGGAAAATATAAAAATAAAAAAAATAAAAGAATCACTAAAATTTGTGCCTGATTCATTTGCGTTTCCCAACGCAAAAACGATGGTTTTTCCTTCCAATTTGGCCCCCCCAATTGAAACCCCAAAATCCCCCCCAAGGGCATCAGCACTCTGTTACACTCTTCCCCCCAAAAAAAAACTCGGTGCATTTCTGCCCCCTCCGAAAAATTAGTAAAAAAAAAACAGCACTACGCCGTTCATTTTGTTGCCCGGGTACAATGCGTGGGGTGTGGGGGGGGGGGGGGGTGGAGAGGGGTTTGGGGTAAGTGAAATGTGTGTGGGTGGGTGGGGTGAGGGGGGGGTTGAGTGGGGGGTTGTAGGGGGAGGGGCCGGTGGGGGGGGGGGGGGGGAGGCGTGCATCTGGGGTGGTGCTTTGACAGATAAAACAGAGGGTTTTTTTTTTAAGCTGCAACGGGACAAACACGTGGGGCTTTTTTTTGTGTTTTTTTGGTTGTTGTTTTTTTGTGTGTTTTTGGGGTGTGTTTTTGTGTGGGGTGTTTTGTGTGTGTGTGGGGGGTTGTGTGTGTGGGGGGGTGTGTGTGTTTTGTTTTGTGTGTGTGTGTTGGTGTGTGTTAGTGTTTTTTAAGGTGTGTGTGTGTGTGTGTGTTGTGGGGTTTTGTGGTGTGTGTGTGTTTTGGTTGTGGGGTGGGGGGTGTGTGTGGGGTGTGGGGGTGGGGGTGTGTGGGGTGTGTGTGTGTGTGTGTGTGTGTGTGTGGGGGTGTGTGTTTTGTGGGGGTTGTGTGTGTGTGTGTGGTGTGTGGGGGTGTTTTTGGGTTTGTTTTTACTTTTTTTTTTATTTATTTTATTTATTATTCAATTGATATATAAAAAAACATCAGCACCCATTCACAAATCACATTATACATTTCAATGATAAGAGCAGAGGAAATAATTTACCCCTTTGCAGCCGGGAGAAGAAAAAAAAATACAAACGCGTGATGTAGTGACTTGTATTTAAAAAAAATTTTACTTTTAATGGGTTATAAATATCTTGGCGGGAAAAAGCCCACATAGTATTATTTTGTTTGGGAAAAAACTGTGAAGGCAAGCAAAAAAATTTTTTTGTTTCAAAAGGGCAAAAAAAATTTTTTCCGGAAAAATTTGGCCCAAAAATCTTTGTCTGTATGGAGATTTTTTTTGTTATTATTATGTATAACATGGGCATGTATATTTGTATAAGTATGTTATTCACTGTTGGAACGGGTGTACTGATATGTTGTATAATTGTGTTATATTTGTTATATTGAAATTTAAAAAAAAACAAAAAAACATACGTTTGTCACGACAAAACAAGCATACTTTTGTTGTGACAAACATTTGTCGCGACAAACACACAAAAACGATACTTTTGGCTGATCCCGCCAATGATAGAGGCGACCCTATGCAACTGACGGGCCGTCAAAATCCAGTTAAGCTTATTAAATTAAAGTAACTGTCTCAAGTGACACAGATTATTAAAAGATTTAAGCAAGTTGTCATTGTTATTGATCGCTTCTGTAGCGCGATGCACAAGCGATCAACAAATTTAAGCCGCTAAGCAATATGAATCAATGTCAAAATAATACTTGCTGGTTGTGTTATCAGTAATTATGATTTTAAAAAATGAAAAGAAGGATCTTAAACCTCGAGTTTTGTTGTTTCTCCCCCTCCCTCCCTTTCCCTTCCCCATTCTTCCCCTTCCCCCCCCTTTCTCTTTCTTTTTTTTTCTTTTTTTCTTTTTTCTTTCTTTTTTTCCGATATCCAATCACAATCCCTAATGTGCTAACGGCTGTGCTTGGGGCAAAGATTAGTGCCTTGGGACCACGGATAAACCGAATTTCGTTTCGCCGGGTGAAGGATCTCTTCTGGAACGTTTTCAAATTTTCGGAAATAATTGTGCGGCAAATTTATAACATCTCACGGGTCTCTTTTGGATGGGGAGATCCTATAGCTCTGTCTCTGTCTGTGTGTCTGTCTGTGTGTCTGTCTGTCTGTTTGTCTGTCTGTCTGTCTGTCTGTCTGTCTGTCTGTCTGTCTGTCTCTCTCCTTCTCTTTCTCTCTCC
The DNA here is from genome assembly GCA_018857735.1 of Alviniconcha marisindica. Lineage (NCBI taxonomy): Eukaryota > Metazoa > Mollusca > Gastropoda > Provannidae > Alviniconcha > Alviniconcha marisindica. The sequence continues at coordinate 16,409 of JABMCL010002978.1, forward strand.
CTCGACCCCCTCCTCTCGTCCTCTGTCCCCTCTGTCTCGTCTCGCTCTCTCTCTCTCTCCTCCTCTCTCTCTCTCTCCTCTCTCTCTTCTTCTCCTTCTCTCTCCTGTCTGTCTGTCTGTCTGTCTGTCTGTCTGTCTGTCTTCTCTTCTCTCCTCTCTCTCTCTCTCTCTCGTCTCTCTCTCTCTCTCTCTCTCCTCTCCCTCCCTCCCCTCTCTCTCATCCTCCCTTCTCTCACTGCTCTCTCCTCTGTTTTCCACTTTTCCCTCGCTTTGCTTTTTCTCTCTCTTTTTTTCATTTGCAAAATCGGGAAACGCAAGGATTATTGATTACACTGACTATTTGCCCAGTTGGAATTGTTCCCGTGTCATGCATGGCGAAACCGGGATGGTTCTTGGGGCAATAAGACAGTTTCGTATTCCAATCAGTCATGGGCTCTTTGCCGGAAGAAACACTGACTCGCTGTCCGGCCCCGGTTCAAAACCCCCTCCCAAAAAAGATCAGTTTTTTTGTTTTTTTTTTTTTATTTGTTTGTTTTGTTTTTTAAATACCCATCAGCGTAACGAAAACAAGGATCGGGGCCAATGGCTTTTCCCCTTTTCCTTCCTTTCCTTTCTTCTTTCTTTTTTTCCTCTTTTTTCTTCTTTTTTCTTCTTCTTCTTCTTTTCCCTTTTCCTCCCCCTCCCCTTTTTCCTTCCTTCTTCTTTTTTTTTTCTTTCTTCTCTTCCCCCTTTCCCCCTTTTCTTTTCTTCTTCTTTCTTCTTTTTCTTCTTCTTTTTTTTTTTCCCCCTTTTTCTCCCTTCTTCTTTTCTTTTCTTCTTTTCTTCTTCTTCTTTTTTTCTTTTTTTTCTTCTTTTCTTCTTCTTTTTTTTCTTTTTCCCCCTTCCCCCTTTTTTTTCTTTTTTTCTTCTTTTCTTTTTTTTCCGGGGGCCTTTTAACCCGGGATAGCTCTAGCTTTTCTCTCTTTGTGGCACGGACAGGTAAATCCCCTGTCCACCCTTTTACAAGAGAACTAATTCAGGGTTTTAAAGGGCGATGGAAGAAAAAGCGAATAAAAGATACTGTCAAGTTTAGGAGCTGTGTGAAAGTCGAGGTGGCCCCCGGGCCCTTTCCTCCTAAACCTTACGGTTTTTTTTGGACGAAAAGCAACTTGAACCCTGCCCAGGGGTCACAGTTTTTTTCCCAAAAAAAATTTAGTCAACCCACACCCGGGGGACTAAGCGTACATTCAAAAAAATCTTCCTTTGTAAGGGGAAATAGCTCAGTTCAGAACGTCCGCCTAAAAAAGCCGGGCGCAATCCCCCGGGGTTCGAGTCCTCGTTAAAAAGGGATTTTTTTTTCCCAGAGTCGACTTTCAGTGCAGACTTGGTGGGTGTCCGAACGCCCCCGTGTGGTCGCATGCATAAACGTCTGTCGCAGGTAAAAAAAACCCGCTGGCAGCCATACCATTTTTTGGGGACACAGGAAAAATACCGAAAACACACGGGTGGGGAATGGGTAGGCTCTCTGCGGCTGTGTGCCTTACCCGGGTAAAGCAAAAACCCCGAATTCCCCAAGGGCCCAAAGAAGTAAAATATATATTCTTCTTCGAATTCTTTTTTTTCTTCTCTTCTTTCTTCTTCTTTTCTTCTTCTTCAAATTCTTAAAATTTCTTCTTTTTTTTTTTTAAATTCTTTCCTTCTTCTTCTTCTTCTTCTTCTTCTTTTTTTCTTCTTCTTCTTTCTTTCTTTTCTTTCTTTCCTTTCCTCTTTTCCCTTGTCTTTCTTTTCTTTAATTTTCTTCTTTCTTCCTGCCCCTCTTCTTTTCAAATTGCATTAAGTACATGTCTGATCAGCAATTATATACAAATAGATATATAGAGAGAGAGAGAGGAGAGGAGGGGGGAGAGAGGAGGAGGAGAGAGAGAGAGAAGGAGAGGAGAGAAAAGAGAGAGAAAGGAAAAAAACACCACGAAGAAGCAAGAGATAAGAAAAGGGGGAGCAAATAAAATACTCCGGGTAAAAGAATAGAAAAAAATTTATTCCCCTTTTAAAATCTTTTTTTTTTTTTGAAAATTTTTTTCGCAGAAAAAGAGAAGAAGAAAAAAAAAAAAACAACCCCAAAGGATTGCATTACAGAGTTAAAGATAAGAAAAAACACAGGGCAAAGCGATGGAAAAAGGGGAAGGGGTGTGTTGGGTGTGGGTTGTGGGGGTGGGGGTGGGGGGAGGGGGGAGGTGGAGTGGATCGTCGATACTGGAAGAAATGGAACGGTGTTTGTGGAGGTGGGCGTGAAGTGAGTGTGTGTGTGTGTGTGTGTGTGTGTGTGCGTGCGGTGCGTGCGTGCGTGCGTGCGTGCGTGCGTGTGTGTGTGTGTGTGTGTGTGTGTGTGTGTGCGGTGGGGAGGGAGAGAGAGAGAGGAGGGAAGGGAGAGGTTAGGGGAGGTGTCATTTGGAAGTTTGTCCAAGAGAAAACAAACCATAAAGCCAAAAGCGGTCGATGGTTGTGGTTTCAAGCCAAAGACGGAGGACGACTGAGGTCAATGGAACACAGCCCCATTTGTTTCGGGGTCCAAAGACTTTCATTTGACGCTTCATTGTCTTCAATAAGTAAAAGCCGTGTTACTTCCGTCTCTTCGTCCTCGCCGTCAGGGTTCAAGTAAGGTGCACAACAAAATAATCAGGACATCGTCTTTGACTTCACTCCTTGGCAAAACTACCCATCTGCGTTTGGTTAGCTCAACTTTAGGATTCAAGGAAGGCGTATCTATACGTACAAGGGAATGGTGGATATAATTGTCTTTTATTTTATAGCTGGCTGCGTTTCGCTTGCTGACGTTTAAGTTAAGAGATGCCGTGATTTTGCTCTCTCTCTCTCTCTCTCTCTCTCTCTCTCTCTCTCTCTCTCTCTCTCTCTCTCTCTCTCTCTCTCTCTCTGTGAATATGTACGCCCCAAAGAATTTATAAATTGACTGACTACAGACCAATCGCTTTGAAAGAAAGTAAACAATTATTTCAGTTTTCATGGCGTCTCATACTCCTAACTCCACGCATTTAATTGATCTTTGAATCAAAATGTTCCCGTCTGGATGAATGTCACAAATACTATTTGTGGAGATTGAAAACTGTTTACGAGCCTTAGTTTACTGTCAATCAGATTGTCTGCATAAGTGTAACAACTTAATATAATTTGTTTTACAGAACGAAATAAAATGGTCCCTTAATCACTACTATCCCGTCTCAAAAGTAATGATTTCGTTTGACAACCTCGTATGTATAATGTCTTCCTGCAGTTGGAAATCGAGGAGGAGTAGGACAGAGAAGTAGGACAATTAGGTTTCCTGGCTGTCCGGACAGATAAGGTATCGCTAATGATAATAGCATTTGTACACGGGGGTCTTTTCTTCTACGCTAAGCGGATCTCTGGCACAAAGTGTTTCACAATACCATTGTTTTGTAGCCATGGCACGCACGCATGTGCACCTCCATGCCCCTACAGCTATCCATGCACTCTGTCTGTCTGTCTGTCTGTCTGTCTCTGTCTCTCTCTCTCTCTGTCTCTCTCTGTGTCTCTCTCTGTCACTCTCTCTCTGTCTCTGTCTCTCTGTCTCTCTGTC
>JABMCL010002978.1:25000-27500 GCA_018857735.1 Alviniconcha marisindica
CCAACGTGAAAGGAATTCCATCAACGTTAAGGAAATGACAGTGACAGTTATAGGTTGGTTAGTCTGGGTGGCGCGACTGTGCCGCTGCTGCTTTACCTCTAGGAAAACGATCTGAATTTGGCGTGGGTTCCAATATGGAAAAGAAAGAAAGAAAATAGAAGAAGAAGAAGAAAGAAAAAGAAAAAGAAGATTCTAAGAAGACTTAGTTAGCTGGTGCACTGAGCCCATGCAGTCAACCTCACGCGGTTGTGTGTGTGTGTGTGTGTGTGTGTGTGTGTGTGTGTGTGTGTGTGTGTGTGTGTGTGTGTGTGTGTGTGTGTGTGTGTGTGTGTGTGTGAGTGTGTGTGTGTGTGTGTGTGTGTAGTGTGTGTGTGTGTTGTGTTGTGTGTGTGTGTGTGTGTGTGTGTGTGAGTGTGTGTGTGTGTGTGTGTGTGTGTGTGTGTGTGTGTGTATGTGTGTGTGTGTGTGTGTGGTCATATCAGGGCGAAGAAGAAGAAGAAGAAGAAGAAGAAGAAGTGCATTAAAGGCTTGATTTGCCTTGTATCCGTGCCTCTTCCGTTTTCATAAATACATCAGCAGAGTTGCGGAAGCACTCAATTTTCTTTTGGGGAAGAAGTCCTGCGTTGAATTGCCCTTGACATTAGCAGCTTTTTTCTGTCTCTGTTCCTGGGTGTTTTTGTTGTAGTGTGTTTGCATTTGTTTGAGTGTGTGTGTGTGTGTGTGTGTGTGTGTGTGTGTGTGTGTGTGTGTGTGTGTGTGTGTGTGTGTGTGTGTGTATGTTGTGTGTGTGTGTGTGTGTGTGTGTGTGTGTGTGTGTGTGTGTGTGTGTGTGTGTGTGTGTGTGTGCATGTGTGTATGCGTTGTGTGTGTGTGTTTGTGTGTGACTGTGTGTGTGTGTGTGTGTGTGTGTGTGAGTGAGCTGACAGAAAGGATTGTTCCATACAGGTTCCTTGTTGTGTTTTGGTGGCACAACTGACAGAAGTGATTGTTCCATAACCAGTACAGCTTCCTTATCGTGTGTTGGTGGCATCAGGCTGTGTGTGTGTGTGGTGTGTGTGTGTGTGTGTGTGTGTGTGTGTGTGTGTGTGTGTGTGTGTGTGTGTGTGTGTGTGTGTGTGTGTAGCCTTTAATGATCGAGATCCTCGGAGGGCATGTGCTGCAATAGACGATCTTCGGAAATCCAGGGGACTGCACTCGGTAAGAGCCTTCGGGCATGGAGCTGTATATACAGGTCCATGCCTGCGGGTGTAGCGCAGAGTAGGCACGCTTTTGTTGGGGGTACAGTGAGCACGTGGGCAAGATGACGGATACCCGTAAACAAAAGGCAGAAAAGGATAGCAGGTTCCCCCAGCTGGTAGTCTAGTATAAATTATGATAGGTCCATGCCTGAAGATCTCAAAGTGCCGCAGATCGGCTCTTCTCCGCTGCCACCTCCATTCAGGGGACTTCACTCTCCCGGAGTAAGAAAACACTGTCAAATTATCTTCGCCTGTTATTTCCGGAAATCGTCTATTGTCCCTCGAACCCGCGTCACGCCTATGCTTCGCTCTCTTCACTGCATGGTTACCTATTCGGCAGAGAATATAATACAAACTGTCGTTACTCTGATTTAACATCATCTCTAAATGGCCACGCCCCCATCTACCTTTTATACTTTCGCATTTGATAGTAGTAATAATAATGGAAATTTGTTAAGCTTCTACCCTGCGGCCTAAAGCACTGAACAAGTATAACACACCTAATGCACATCGAGATGAAAAATTTTATAAGCAATTTAAGAAAAAGCTAGCACATACTGTTCGCATCAACGATGGCTCAAGCGTAGCTATGTGAATGATGCGCACGCATACAGCACCACACACACACACACACACACACGCACGCACGCACGCACGCACGCACGCACGCACGCACGCACGCCCACGCACGCACGCGCACGCACGCACGCACGCACGCACGCACGCACGCACACACACACACACACACACACTCACTCTCTCTCTCTCTCTCTCTCTCTCTCTCTCTCTCTCTCTCTCTCTCTCTCTCTCTCTCTCTCTCACACACACACACACACACACACACACCACCACGACACGCACGCACGCACGCACGCACGCACGCACACACACACACACACACACACACACACACACACACACACACACACACACCTGCTGCACAGACTGATAGAGTTTTAAGGTCAATGCTGCTTAACTGAAATATTCTCAGAAGAGCAATATATCCTGAGTTTGCCTTTGAAGGAAGAAAGAGCAGCAGAGTGCCTGCATGATGTCTTGGAGGAGATTGTTCCAGATATGGGGGCCGAAGTGTGAGTCCTTTACAGTCCTTTCCGGCAGCTCCGCCCTTCTGAAGACACCCAGAATGCCATATCCTTCCGCGTTATAACTAGAACAGGTTCAGTGGTCATGGCAGCTATAGCTCTCTTTCTCCTGCTACAGACTGCAAACACATGGAACGAACTCCTGGTTTCTGTCCATCG
>JABMCL010002978.1:32500-35000 GCA_018857735.1 Alviniconcha marisindica
GTGTGTATGGTGTGTGTGTGTGTGTGTGTGTGTGTGTGTGTGTGTGTGTGTGTGTGTGTGTGTGTGTGTGAAGCTTAAAGCGTAATAATATTAATGACTTCATCTGGCTCCCGTTTTGTAACTTTTCTTTTGTACTTGATCTCCCCCCCCCCCAACCCCCACCGCCACCTCCCCCCCCAAACCCCTACCCCACCCCACCTCCCTCTCGTTCACTTTTTATTTAATTTTTTCACCTTCTATAATTTCAGTGTTATTATTCTTATTCTTATTATTCTTATTATTATTATAATTATAATTATATTATTATTATTATTACGTTTTGTTGTAACTTTTGGTTTTGTTGTGCCTAAACCTTTATCACTGCGTAATAAAGTTCAGTCAGTCAGTCAGTCAGTCTCTCTGTCTCTCTGTCTCTCTGTCTCTCTCTCTCTCTCTCTCTCTCTCTCTCTCTCTCTCTCTCTCTCTCTCTCTCTCTCTCTCTCTCTCTCTCTCTCTCTTGGAAAATAAAGTTTTCGAGTTCGAGTTCGAGATCTCTCTCTCTCTCTCTCTCTCTCTCTCTCTCTCTCTCTCTCTCTCTCTCTCTCTCTCTCTCTCTCTCTCTCTCTCATCACAATGACTGGTCATTTGAGACCTATTGTATACACCCACGCAACTCCACCCAGTCCTTCGATTGCTTGTGATTGCCCCCCCCCCCCCACCCCGCCCTCAACCCCCACCCCGTGTTTTTTTAGTTTTTTTTCTTTCTTTTCTTTACTCTTCCCCTCTCTCCTTTTCCCCTACTGTTCCTTATAAGATAAGCAGTGACTACTTCTGTTTTCTTTTCCGATACTAGTCATATGAACTGATCAGATGTTCTGCTGCTTCATTTGCTCATAATATGCCCACGTATGCTCATAATATGTAACTGAATCATGTATGGCATGTGTTCATCTGGCGCTATGAGCACGCTATGTTTTGTGGAAATTCTCATGTATAACGTTTCACTCCCTCATTCATGCCTGTATGTATATAAATAATGCCTGTAATTTGATATCTATTCAGCAGTGGCTTAGCAAGGACTAGTTGTTCGGTTTTTGACTGAACCTAAACTACAATCCTTGTCAAATAAAGTTTTCGAGTTCGAGTTCTCTCTCTCTCTCTCTCTCTCTCTCTCTCTCTCTCTCTCTCTCTCTCTCTCTCTCTCTCTCTCTCTCTCTCTCTCTCTCCATATGATTACGGCACAAAACCACACGTTTATGCTCATAGAGTCGTCAGTTTTCGAAGAAGAGAATGGGGCATCCTTTATTACAGTGATGCATTCGAGTCCGCGGAAAAGGTGAAAGTCGTGTCTAGCTGAAACATCATACTTTATCTTCCTCATCGATTGGTATTCTCCACATCTGCAACATTTTGCCCAGTTCTTCTCGACTGATATGAGAGGGAACTGACATATCCAAGGAGACCGGAGGGAGAGCGGGATGGTGGTGGTGGGGGGGGGGGGGAGGGGTTCATTTCTAGTTAAATGTTTAACCTTGTTATGAACGCTTGCCTGAATGGCATACGTATAATATAAAAAATCGGAGAAGCATCTGGAAGAGGAAGTTAATACAATGAGCACAGAGCAGAATACACACGCTGGTTTCAATAAATGCGAGGCAGTTTAAATATGCACGGAACACAGTAGAGGAGGATTGTTAAAGTTAAAACCTTCTCCTCCACCACCACCCTGCCCCCGCCCCCATCCACATATCTGTCTCTCTGTCTCTGTCTCTCTCTGTCTTTCTGTGTCTGTCTGTCTGTCTGTCTGTCTGTCTGTCTGCCTGCCTGCCTGGCCTGCCTGTCTGTCTGTCTGTCTGTCTGTCTGTCTGTCTGTCTGTCTGTCTCTGTCTGTCTATCTGCCTGTCTCTGTCTCTCTCTGTGTCTCTGTCTCTCTCTGTCTCTCTGTCTGTCTCGTCTCTCTCTTTCTCTGTCTGTCTCGTCTTGTCTCTCTCTCTCTCTCTCTCTCTCTCTCTCTCTCTCTCTCTCTCTCTCTCTCTCTCTCTCTCTCTCTCTCTCTCTCTCTCTCTCTCTCTCTCTCTGTCAGTCTCTGTCTGTCTCTCTGTCTCTGTCTGTCTGTCTCTCTATCTCTGTCTCTCTCTGTCTGTCTCTCTGTCTCTGTCTCTGTCTCTGTGTCTCTCTCTCTGTCTCTCTGTCTCTGTGTCTCTGTGTCTCTGTGTCTCTGTCTCTGTCTCTGTCTCTCTCTGTCTCTCTCTGTCTCTCTGTCTCTGTGTCTCTCTCTCTCTCTGTCTGTCTCTGTCTCTGTCTCTCTCTGTCTCTCTGTCTCTCTGTCTCTCTGTCTCTCTCTCTGTCTGTCTCTCTGTCTGTCTCTCTCTCTCTCTCTCTCTCTCTCTCTCTCTCTCTCTCTCTCTCTCTCTCTCTCTCTCTCTCTCTCTCTCTCTCTCTCTCTCTCTCTCTCTATATATATATATATATATATATATATCCCCGTCTTAATTCCCGTCAGGCCCGTAACACTCCCAGC
>JABMCL010002978.1:50000-62500 GCA_018857735.1 Alviniconcha marisindica
GTTGTGTGTGTGTGTGTGTGTGTGTGTGTGTGTGTGTGTGTGTGTGTGTGTGTGTGTGTGTGTGTGTGTATGTGTGTGTGTGTGTGTGTGTGGGGTGTGTGTGTTTTGTGTGTGTGTTGTGTGTGTGTGGTGTGTTGTGTGTGTTGTGTGTGTTTCGTGTGTGTGTTGTGTGTGTGTGGGGTGTGTGTGTGTGTGTGTGTGTGTGTGTGTGTGTGTGTGTGTGTGTGTGTGTGTGTGTGTGTGTGTGTGTGTGTGTGTTGTATGTGTGGTTGTATGTATGTGTGTGTGTGTGTGTGTGTGTGTGTGTGTGTGTGTGTGTGTGTGGTGTGTGTGTGTTTTGTTTTGTTTTGTTGGTGCGGATGGGTGTATACCTCTAACTATGCCAGTTGATGTACGTCAGTGTTGTCGTTTGCTTATGTTTGGTTGCTCACCGCTTTTCGAGACATTTCTCTTGTTGTAAAACTTAGTAAATAACGAATCTGACATCCAGCCCCTACTGTTGCTGAAACAGCAACGGAGCTAACTGCCTCTGCTGCCCACCAGGTCTATGGCGACATCAAAGTGTAGAGTCTGGGATGCAAAATGGCTTTTCCATTCCACGCGTTTCGAGGGACATTTTCCAGGGAATAGGTCTTACGAAGCAATCAGCTCTGGTGCTAGGAAGTTGATTGAAGCTCTCGTAAAAGCTCGTTTGGGTGTTCGAGTCAAACGTGGTGCACACAGGGACTTCCATGTGATAATATCGCCGCCCCCCTCTTCACCCACACGCCCCCATGTCGCACTCTCCTGCCCCCCCCCCCCCCCCCACACACACACACACCCCCCACCCCACCCCTACCCCCACCCCACTCACCCACCCACGGTAGTTTCCAAACTAAGTGATGTGTTAATATATCAATTGCTTGGTGTCCAAAACATTGATTTAAAAAGAAAAAAAAGGTTTTATGATTATCTCTTCTTCTCTTTTCTCTCTCTGTGTGTGTGTGTGTGTGTGTGTGTGTGTCTCTCTCTCTCTCTCTCTCTCTCTCTCTCTCTCTCTCTCCCCTCTCTCTCTCTCTCTCTCTCTCATCCTCTCGTCCTCGTCTCCGTCTGTCGTTTTCTCGTCTCGTCCCTTCCTCTGTCCGTCTGTCCCGCCCCTGTCTCGTCTGTCCGTCGTCTGTCTGTCTGTCTGTCTGTCTGTCTGTCCGTCCATCCGTGCCTGCCTCCTCTCTCTTCTCTCTCTCTCTCTCTCTCTCTCTCTCTCTCTCTCTCTCTCTCTCTCTCTCTCTCTCTCTCTCTCTCTCTCTCTCTCTCTCTCTCTCTGTTTTGGTGGGCGGTGGTGGTGTTTTGTTTTTTAAAAAAATTGTTTTGTTTTTTTCTGACCTGATCGTTGCGCCTGACTGATCGTTCATTCAATCAGTTCAACTGACAGGCCTTCGTGTCTTCCCATGGCCACAAAGTCGTACGTCTCTTCCGTCGTAATTCCTCCTGTGGCCCGCGATCGAATCCTATTTAGGATTTGCATGTCCGTTGCAGCCGAGGACAGGGATACTCCGCTCGTGGTCCAGATGCAGCAGCTGCCGTCTCGCAGCCGTCTCTGGCATTGTTGCCGTCGCTCTTGTCGCCGCTGTTCCCGTCGAGAGCATCTGTAATGGGCACCACGATCTTACGATCTTTGTTATCGTCGTTCTTGTCGAGAGCATCTGTAATGGGCACCACGATCTTACGATCTGTGTTATCGTCGTTCTTGTCGAGAGCATCTCTAACGGGCACTACAGTCGTTGTTGTCGTCGTTCTTATCGACAGCATCTCTAACGGGCACTACAGTCGTTGTTGTCGTTGTTCTTGTCGAGAGCATCTCTAACGGGCACTACAGTCGTTGTTGTCGTCGTTCTTGTCGAGAGCATCTCTAACGGACACTACAGTCGTTGTTGTCGTCGTTCTTGTCGAGAGCATCTCTAACGGGCACTACAGTCGTTGTTGTCGTTGTTCTTATCGACAGCATCTCTAACGGGCACTACAGTCGTTGTTTTCGTCGTTCTTGTCGAGAGCATCTCTAACGGACACTACAGTCGTTGTTGTCGTTGTTCTTATCGACAGCATCTCTAACGGGCACTACAGTCGTCGTCGTTCTCGTTTAGAGCATCTCTAACGGCCACAACGACCGTGGTTGTCGTCGTTCTCGTTTAGAGCATCTCTAACGGCCACAACGACCGTAGTTATCGTCGTTCTTGTCGAGAGCATCTCTAACGGACACTACAGTCGTTGTTATCGTCGTTTTTGTCGAGAGCATCTCTAACGGACACTACAGTCGTTGTTATCGTCGTTCTTATCGACAGCATCTCTAACGGGCACTACAGTCGTTGTTATCGTCGTTCTTGTTTAGAGCATCTCTAACGGACACTACAGTCGTTGTTGTCGTCGTTCTTATCGACAGCATCTCTAACGGGCACTACAGTCGTTGTTATCGTCGTTCTTATCGACAGCATCTCTAACGGGCACTATAGTCGTTGTTGTCGTCGTTCTCGTTTAGAGCATCTCTAACGGCGACAACGACCGTGGTTGTCGTCGTTCTTGTTTAGAGCATCTCTAACGGCCACAACGACCGTGGTTATGTCGTTCTGTCGAGAGCATCTCTAACGGGCACTACAGTCGTTGTTGTCGTCGTTCTTGTTTAGAGCATCTCTAACGGACACTACAGTCGTTGTTATCGTCGTTCTTAACGACAGCATCTCTAACGGGCACTACAGTCGTTGTTGTCGTCGTTCTTATCGACAGCATCGCTAACGGCCACAACGACCGTGGTTGTCGTCGTTCTTATCGACAGCATCTCTAACGGGCACTACAGTCGTTGTTGTCGTCGTTGTTGTCGTCGTTCTTGTCGAGGGCATATCTAACGAGCACAACGATCGTTGTTATCGTTGTCGTCGCTGCAGCATGCTGTCTTCCGCCTTTGACTGGCACCTCTAACGACCACAACGACCTTTGTTATCGTCGTTCGTGTCGAGAGCATCTCTAACGACCACAACGACCGTGGTTGTCGTCGTTCTTGTCGCCGCTGTTCTTGTCGAAAGCATCTCCAGCGGGCACGACGACCGTTGTTGTTGTTGTCGTCGCTGCAGCATGCTGTCTTCCGCCTTTGACGGACATCTCCAGCGGGCACTGCGACCGTTGTTGTCGTTGTCGTCGCTGCAGCATCAGGGGTCACCGGGTGACTGACATCTGCTGCAATCGCAGCGACCTTCGATTCAACTTTTGAAACGGACAAAGCTGTTAATGCCATGCCGTGTTCAGTCAGTTTCGAGTTTTTGACGTCACTCGCGTTGCGTTGTTGGTACAGCAAGGGAATTTCTCGATCTGAAACTATATGCAGACAAGCCAATAGCTATTTCTGAGGCTATTCACGACTCGTGCATGTGGAACGAGAGCAGGACTTGTGGACTCCAGCAAATCGGGATTAAGGGATGTTCGTCTTGGAATTAATTTCCTCTTCATGTATAAATCATCTTTGAAATCTCAGCTTTTCAAGCTGTCCTGTTGACTCTGAGTGTGTGTGTGTGTGTGTGTGTGTGTGTGTGTGTGTGTGTGTGTGTGTGTGTGTGTTGTGTGTGTGTGTGTGTGTGTGTGTGTGTGTTTTTGTGTGTGTGTGTGTGTGTGTGTGTGTGGGGTGTGTGCGTGCGTGTGTGTGTTTGTGGGGGTGTGTGTGTGTGTGTGTGTGTGTGTGTGTGTGTTTTTGTGGGGTGTGTGCGTGCGTGTGTGTGTGTGTGTGTGTGTGTGTGTGTGTGTGTGTGTGTGTGTGTGTGTGTGTGTGTGTGTGTGTGTGGTGTGTGTGTGTGTGTGTGCGTGTGTGTGTGGGGTGTGTGTGTGTGTGTGAGAGAGAGAGAGAGGAGAGGGGAGAGTGCATGCGTGTGTGTGTGTGTGTGTGTGTGTGTGTGTGTGTGGTGTGTGTGTGTGTGTGTGTGTGTGTGTGTGTGTGTGGTGTGTGTGGAGAGAGAGAGAGAGAGAGAGAGAGAGAGTGCGTGCGCGTGTGTGTGTGTGTGTGTGTGTGTGTGTGCGTGTGTGTGTGTGTGTGTGTGTGTGTGTGTGTGTGTGTGTGTGTTGTTGTGTTGTGTGTGTGTGTGTGTGCGTGCGTGCGTGCGTGCGTGCGTGCGTGCGTACATGCATGCGTTGCGAGAGTGCAGTAACCTGTTAAAACGCGGTTTTTGCATGGGACAAATTCCTATACGATAAGATAAAAATAAAACCGAGAAAAACAATATGAAAAATAGGTAAACATAACTAACATGACCTGAAATGTGAAAATTAAGCAGAGTAGATGCATGGAAAGTCGGAAATGTTGGAGCGAATGCAGGTTGAATCCTACATCACTGAAGTCTGTAATTACGTATTGATCACGTAGGTGGGGTATGTTTGGTGCCGGACAAACCATCACAATTATGAGGTCGTCGAGCCACGGACCGGGCGTGCGTCTACGGTGATGTCATTAGTGAACTTGTACTTCCGGCAGAAACTACCTGTTAACCTCAGGCGGGGTAATCCACCTTTACATGGTAACTGGCTATTATGGCCCTTTGATCCCCCCCCCCCCCACACACACACACACACACTTTTTTTTCTTCTTTTTGTTTTCCTTTTTTTTGGGGGGGGGGGGGGGGAGCGGGGGGGGGGTCGTGGGGGATTTCTTTTTTAGTTTTTAGTTTTTTTTCTCCGCAAGCTATTTCGACTACTATTTTGTCTAGCTCTCTTTTTTTTCTTCTATTTTGGCCAGCTGTCTTTTTTTCTTCTGTTTTGTCTAGCTCTCACTCTTCTTTCTTCTATTGTGTCCAGCTCTGTCTTTTCTTTCTTCTATTTTGTCCAGCTGTCTTTTTTTCTTCTGTTTTGTCCAGCTTTCTCTCTATCTTCTTTCTTCTGTTGTGTCCAGCTCTGTCTTTTCTTTCTTCTATTTTGTCCAGCTCTGTCTTTTCTTTCTTCTATTGTGTCCAGCTCTGTCTTTTCTTACTTCTATTGTGTCCAGCTCTGTCTTTTCTTTCTTCTATTTTGTCCATCTGTCTTTTTTTTCTTTCTGTTTTGTCCAGCTCTCACTCTCTCTTCTTTCTTCTATTTTGTCCAGCTGTCTTTTTTTCTTCTGTTTTGTCCAGCTCTCTCTCTCTCTTCTTTCTTCTGTTGTGTCCAGCTCTGTCTTTTCTTTCTTCTATTTTGTCGAGCTCTGTCTTTTCTTTCTTCTATTTTGTCCAGCTCTTTTTTTCTTCTGTTTTGTCCAGCTTTCTTTCTTCTTTCTTCTGTTGTGTCCAGCTCTGTCTTTTCTTTCTTCTATTTTGTCCAGCTCTGTCTTTTCTTTCTTCTATTTTGTCCAGCTCTGTCTTTTCTTTCTTCTATTTTGTCCAGCTCTGTCTTTTCTTTCTTCTATTTTGTCCAGTTCTGTCTTCTCTTTCCACTACTTTGTCCAGCTCTGTCTTTTCCTTATTCTGTTTTGTCCAGCTGTCTCTTCTTCCTGCTACTTTGTCCAGATCTGTCTCTTCTGTATAAGCTTGCTTCGCCTCTGTCTCTTCCTTTTCTAGTTTTACCCAGCTCTAGCTCTCTACTGGTTGTTCAAGCTGTCTCTTTCTTTCTCCTGTATAGTTCCAGTCGCCTGTCCTGTATAGTTCCAGTTGCCTGTCCTGTATAGTTCCAGTTGTCTGCCCTGTATAGTTCCAGTTGCCTGTCCTGTATAGTTCCAGTTGCCTGTCCTGTATAGTTCCAGTTGCCTGTCCTGTATAGTTCCAGTTGTCTGCCCTGTATAGTTCCAGTTGCCTGTCCTGTATAGTTCCAGTTGCCTGTCCTGTATAGTTCCAGTTGTCTGCCCTTTGTAGTTCCAGTTGTGTGCCCTGTATAGTTCCAATTGTCTGTCCTGTATAGTTCCAGTTGCCTGTCCTGTATAGTTCCAGTTGTCTGCCCTGTATAGTTCCAATTCGGGCTCTCTCTCTCTCTGCTCTCTCTCTCTCTCTCTCTCTCTCTCTCTCTCTCTCTCTCTCTCTCTCTCTCTCTCTCTCTCTCTCTCTCTCTCTCTCTCTCTCTCTCTCTCTCTCTCTCTCTCTCTCTCCCCTTTTTTTTTTTTTTTTTTTTTTTTTTTTCTTACCAGCTTCAAAACTTCAAACCACAGCTCCAAAAATGGCTCAGAAGCAGATTATTGTAAATAACCAACAACAACAAAATCAGTTTCTTGGTTTTTAATGTGTGTATACATGCATGTATAGTCTCCCAGTGTTATTATGCTTTGATTTGTTACTCTTTTGTATTATTGATAATTATCGATTCACACTGATTTCCCCCCATGATCATATATATATATATATATATATATATATTATATATATATTATATATATATATATTATATATATATATATATGTAAGTGTTTGTAACTGTTTCAAGGACAGGTTGCCCGACAGGCATTCGTGCCTAAACTTTTATCCTTGTGTAATTAAAGTTCAGTCAATCTGTCAATCTCTCTACCACCCCCACCACCCTTCTCTCTCTCTTCTCTCTCTCTCTCTCTCTCTCTCTCTCTCTCTCTCTCTCTCTCTCTCTCTCTCTCTCTCTCTACATGTGACTGTTCCTCTGCACACTTTGTTAAAGTGCAGTTTAAAACCATTAGTTAACCTTTTTGTGAAGATCATCGGCCAATCAAATACAATTTTGCCTCTCTCTCTCTCTCTCTCTCTCTCTCTCTTCTCTCTCTCTCTCTCTCTCTCTCTCTCTCTCTCTCTCTCTCTCTCTCTCTCTCTCTCTCTCTCTCTCTCCATATATCTTTATCTTCATAAATAATAAGAAATTGCTATTAAGCAAACTCTGACGCGACTGTATAGCTACGCTTGTGCACTTCATGCAACCCTTCAATTTAGTTTATATAATTATATTCATTGACATACTGTTACAAGTCTATATATATATACACATATGACTGCTCCTCTGAACACTTTATTAAAGTACAGTTTGAAACCATTAGTCTAACTTTTTGTAAAGGCCACAGGCCAATCAAATAAACTTTTGCCTCTCTCTCTCTCTCTCTCTCTCTCTCTCTCTCTCTCTCTCTCTCTCTCTCTCTCTCTCTGTCTGTCTGTCTGTCTGTCTGTCTGTCTGTCGTCTGTCTCTCTCTCTCTCTCTCTCTCTCTCTCTCTCTCTCTCTCTCTCTCTCTCTCTCTCTCTCTCTCTCTCTCTCTCTCTCTCTCTCTCTCTCTCTCTCTCTCTCTCTCAGCATGCCAGTGACAATAAACCGATCAAGACTTGTGGCAGCTGTGTTAAATCAAAAGCTCCATTCTGAACACGATACTTTCCAAGGCAGGATCCGACCGAGGGTCTTCTAATCACAGCTGCTGATGCGCCGATGTGACCTTTGTGTTTAATAACAAATTCCAGAGAGTTGAAATTGGATACTTGGAAACTGTTCTTTTGCTGCTCACGTATTTCTTCTTTGAAACGGTCTGGTTTTGTTCGGGAGTTGACTCCAATCAATCTTCTCTCTCGACGGTATCCAAAGAGAGAAATAATTATCTAGACTCTCAATCTTATGTTGTTGTTGTTGTTCTTGTTGTCGCCACTGTTGCCGTTCGGTGTATCTTTTCCGCTGCTGCTGCTGCTCTGTGTGTGTGTGTGTGTGTGTGTGTGTGTGTGTGTGTGTGTGTGTGTGTGTGTGTGTGTGTGTGTGTGTGTGTTTGTGTGTGTGTGTTTGTGTGTGTGTGTGTGTGTTGTGTGTGTGTGTGTGTGTGTGTGTGTGTGGTGTGTGTGTGTGTGTGTGTGTGTGTGTGTGTGTGCGTGCGTGCGGTGTGTGTGTGTGTGTGTTTGTGTGTGTGTGTGTGTGTGTTGTGTGTGTGTGGTGTGTGTGTGTGTGTGTGTGTGTGTGTGTGTGTGTGTGTGTGTGTGTGTGTGTTACCATACACTGCATGAATGAGATCGTTACGTTGCTGAATTTAACTATATTTATTAATAACTTGTGTACGTGGCTAATTTTAATGCTATGTCTATTAAATTTGGTTAATGCACTATATAAATGGAACGTCACCAAGACAAATACCTGTGTACATTTAAATGCCACAGGCGACTAAATATCCTTGTATCCTTTTATCCTTGTATCCGTGTATCCTTACTGCGGCTGTTGTTTTCCTTTCTTTCATCTCCACGTCCCTTCACCTTGTAAGTTAAAACGGATGCTTCGACAGTATTCTCATGAAATTGACAAACCAGATGCTACGACGCCTTAAATGTCTTTGCGGACAAAAAGAGACAAGTCGTTTTAGGTAATTACTCCTAGTGTTTGAGCGACATCCGGAAGCTTCTTGTTGACGTGGTTGCTGATGAAACTGCGGTGCCGCGAAGGTTTCTTCCGCTCTCTTTGTGGCTGTTCTGAATTGGCTGCAGACCAGCGATCGCTTTTTACCGCATTTG
The DNA here is from genome assembly GCA_018857735.1 of Alviniconcha marisindica. NCBI lineage: Eukaryota > Metazoa > Mollusca > Gastropoda > Provannidae > Alviniconcha > Alviniconcha marisindica. The sequence continues at coordinate 58,401 of JABMCL010002978.1, forward strand.
TGCTGTTCGTTGTCGTTGCTGTGTTTAGTTTGCGAACGTTTGTGGATTGAAGCGGAGCTCCAACGACCATCTTAGAACGTGTCCTGCTGGGTGGTTGAACTAGAGCTAAAGAAATATGAGGATGTTGTTGTTGTTGTTGTTGTTGTTTGGTTTGTTGTGTTGTGTTGTGTTGTGTTGTATTGTATTGTGTTGTGTTGTGTTGTGTGTGTGTGTGTGTGTGTGTGTGTGTGTGTGTGTGTGTGTGTGTGTTTGTTTGTTTGTGTGTGTTTGTGTGTGTGTGTGTGTTTGTGCGCGTGTGTGTGTGTGTGTGTGTGTGTGTGTGTGTGTGTGTGTGTGTGTGTGTGTGTGTGTGTGTGTGTGTTTGTTTGTGTGTGTGTGTGTGTGTGTGTTTGTGCGTGTGTGTGCGTGTGTGTGTGTGTGTGTGTGTATGTGTGTGTGTGTGTGTTGTTGTTGTTGTTGTTGTTGTTGTTGTTGTTGTTGTTGTTGTTTCATCTTCCTTGAAAGCTTAACTGTTTTGATGTCGAGTTTAGAACAATCCACAACAGAACGAGGTGGAAAGCACGAATGCCAGATCAACAACCAAAGGAAGTTAATTAGCTCTCGAAAGACGTCGCTCAGAGACCAGATGTACCTCGTGTGGAGTTTATGTACCTTGTACTTTCTCGCGTGCCAAGTGAGAGACTCGGGTCTTTGTTACTGTGCTTGTGTGACGTCTTTCCAGCGCAAATTAACTCCCTTGTTTGTCGATTTTAGAGCAACTTACTCTCCGTGAGGGCAGTAGTGGCTGGACCGGCATGGGTGGCATGCCCACACATCCACCCAATGCAAAACTTAATTCAAAGATGGCGCCCGTGTAGGTGCATCGATCGTGCCCTACATTTGACGATCGGTTGTGGGTTGCTGCGTTTAGCAGGCAATACCCTGTCCATGTTTGCTACAGCAACGTCAAATTCTGGTCCAGTTTACAGATAAAATACAGTGTACGTCAACTGGGGTTTGTTGAGAGAGGGCAGCCTCTCTCTGTCTCTGTTTCTTTGGTAAGGAGCAGACCAGTATTGACAAGCCAAGATTCGAAGCAATAAAACTGAAAGCGTCCTCTGTCTCTCTCTCTCTCTCTCTCTCTCTCTCTCTCTCTCTCTCTCTCTCTCTCTCTCTCTCTCCCTGTACTGTAGCAACGGCAGATATGTGAGTCGGCCTTTGTGCTAATATCTTCACGTTGAGAAATAAAGTTCAATCAATCAATCAATCAATCTCTCTCTCTCTCTCTCTCTCTCTCTCTCTCTCTCTCTCTCTCTCTCTCTCTCTCTGTTTTGTTTTTATTATTTAGTATCCGTTTCCTTTTGTTGTTGTTGTTGTCGTCGTCGTCGTTTTCGTAAGCTTAGTTGTATCTCTCCTCTGTCCCTGCTCTCTCTGTACATCAGCCAAGTTTAGTCAATCAATCAAATTCTCCGTGCCTCTGTCGCTCTTCTACAACTATAATAATGACCTAGTTACTTTGAATGCCACGACCTGTATCACTGAAATGGCTCCGCTATTAAAGCGTCTTTCTTCTGCTGCTTCTTCAGTATCGTCGTCATCACCATTATCATCATCATCTTCTTCTTCTTCTTCTTCTTCTTCTTCTTCTTCTTGGCTCTGATATAACCATTCTGGTTGAGTGGGATAGAAATAATTTCATATTCCTATTCTTCTTCCTCTGCTGGCGTCTTATATTCTTTCTTCTGTGTTTACTGTCCTGTGTGTGTGTGTGTGTGTGTGTGTGTGTGTGTGTTGTGTGTGTGTGTGTGTGTGTGTGTGTGTGTGTGTGTGTGTGTGTCTGTTTCTGTGTGTCTGTTTCTGTGTGTCTGTTTCTGTGTGTCTGTGTCCGTGTGTGTTTGCTGTTTCTTTTCATTTTCGTTTCTTTTCTTCTTCAATTCTATAAATTCCATTTCGGTTGTTCCTTGTCTACGTTCTTTCACTTTACTCTTTTAACTACCCCTCCCCCACCCCCACCCCGCCTCCCACTCCTCCCTTTTTCTCTCTCCTTTTCTGTCCGTTCTTCTCTCCTCCACAGAGCATTATATAATTACCAGTAAGAGCCGACCCAGTTTTCCCAACGCGTCCTCCAAAAAGAAACCCCAGATTGGTTGATCAAAGCAAGCACGTAAGTAATGCGACCGCCAGTGCCGTCTGCGCTCCATCAATGATCGATCTCCGGAAAATCGGTCAAAGCTGTAGTTCATCTCAGATCTGGCGATCGTCGACAAAAGGCTGAGAGTAAGAGGTGGTCCCAGAGGCGTTGCGTAAATAACACACTTGGAGAGCGACTCGGCGAAAGTACAGCTCGCTTCAGGGTAATTTTGAAGTGACAAAAACGGTCTGCGGTGTATAATGCTGTTTCTGGAAAGTTTGTCGTCTCTTGTTTTCATTTTTTGCCTTTTCGTTTTTTTAGTTTTTTGTTTTCTGCGGTTTGTTCTTGTTCTTGTTCTTGTTTTTGTTCTCTCTCTCTCTCTCTCTCTCTCTCTCTCTCTCTCTCTCTCTCTCTCTCTCTCTCTCTCTCTCTCGCACACACACATACATACACACACTCGCACGCGCGCACGCACGCACACGCACACACATACGCACACACGCGCGCACACACACACACACACACACAACACACACAACACTGCACACACACACACACACACACACACTACACACACACACACACACACACACACACACACACACACACACCACACACACACTGCACGCACCGCACGCACGCACCACAGGCACACATCACACTCGCACGCACGCACGCACGCACACACACACACACACACACACCACACACACACACACACACACACACACACACTTGCACACACACACACACACACACACACACACACACACACACACACACACACACACACACACACACACACACACACACACACACACACACATATTCACTAAAGTGTGTGATTCTTTTTGAGAAGAAAACAAATAGTATTTTTTCCGTTTTTGTAAACTGACCGAATATTTATGCGACTATTTTATTTCAATTGATTTTTTTCAAGAGGGTTCTAGGCGAACATCTGTTTCATGATCGCAGAACTTCTGCTTGCGTCAGGCAGGCCAGAACTAACCAGCCACGTGTGCAAGAACTAAACGAAAATGAACTCACAGAAGAGAGAGCTAGACAGACAGACAGATACACAGACGGAGAAAACAAATTACTCTCTCTCTCTCTCTCTCTCTCTCTCTCTCTCTCTCTCTCTCTCTCTCTCTCTCGTTTGTAGTATAGCAAGGACTGGCTGTTAGATAGGTCCAAATGGACCTAACGCTGCTATCTTTGAGTATTAAAGTTTTCAAGTTCAACTCCCCTTTCACTCTCTCTCTCTCTCTCTCTCTCTCTCTCTCTCTCTCTCTCCTCGTTTGTAGTATAGCAAGGACTGGCTGTTAGATAGGTCCAAATGGACCTAACGCTGCTATCTTGAGTATTAAAGTTTCAAGTTCAACTCTCTCTCTCTCTCTCTCTCTCTCTCTCTCTCTCTCTCTCTCTCTCTCTCCCTCTCTCCACATTCAGACACCATGGGGAAACTACAGCACTGAAGTGCAAGATAGGTTTTGTCAGTCCTGAAGGCTATGGCAGCATAAAAAGGTGCTGAACAATGCCACCTCTCCCTACTGTATCAAAGTGTGGAGCTCAGCGTCACTGACTACGGACTAGGCCTCACAACTGTGGCACTATAGACAAATCGGCTAAAGATGGACAGAGTGCGGAACGAGGCAATGCGAGTCACACTGGGAACCCACAAGGGACACACCCTGAGACCGTGAAGTTTATGCTAGACCTCCCACCGATGCAAACCAGACAGAAAGTGGAGCAGGTCAAAGCATACTGTACTTCAGTGCCGTCGAAAATCCCCACGAACCACTCCACGAAGCCGTGAAAGACACAAAGGGATGCAGACTGGGACGGGGCGAGTATTGGATGGGTGAAGCAGAGGACTCAATACTGCAAGTGTGCCAGCTGACAGAGCTCAAGCAAACCAAGGAGCAGGAAAGGTACCCAAACCGATTCCGGCGTCTCTACGAGACACTCCTACCAGAAAACTTGGGAAAGG
>JABMCL010002978.1:95000-110000 GCA_018857735.1 Alviniconcha marisindica
ACACACACACAAAACACCACACCACACACACACACACACACACACACACACACACACACACACACACACACACACACACACACACACACACACATACACACACACACACAACAAAGACAAGCTTGAAGCAGAATTACAAACCACAATGAAAGAAATGCTTCTTAAATGGGTATACTTTTGGCGGAGTTACATACCTTGTATTTGCTCGCATACTAGTGAGAGTTACTGCAGGCGATTCGGGTCTTTGTTGTTGTGTTCTTGTGACGCCTTTCGAACGCTAATAAATGTCCATTGTTTGTTGATTCTAAGAGTAGAAAGGAGCGAAAAATAGTCTTTCGCCTTAATATCCTGCACAGGACATTCCGTATTTCTTCTTCTTCTTCTTCTTCTTCTTCTTCTTCTTCTTCTTCTTCTTCTTCTTCTTTTTTTTGTTGTTGTTGTTGTTGTTCTTCTTCTTCTTCTTCTTCTTCTTCTTCTTCTTCTTCTTCTTCTTCTTCTTCTTCTTCTTTTACTTTCTTCGCCTTCTACTGTCTTCTTCTTCTTCTTCTTCTTCTTCCCACGCCATCTACTTCTTCTTCCCACGCCATTATTTCTAGTATCTCAATTTCGTCGTCTATTTGTTTTAGTTTGTTGTTCATTCGTCAGCGTATAGATTATATAATTGTTATATCCTCATCCCACGAATCGCCGTGTTTGTTCGTGTCGCACTTCCCTCTGTGTCGTCAAATCAATCAATCAATGTTTTATTTGATGTCTGTTCACATCGAGGTGATATTAGACCAAAAAACAACAACAACAAAAACGTATAGTACTATACATACTGACCTACCCCATGACTATGAACAGTCAATGTAACAGTAGGATTGATAACATCAGTATTATCCAAAATATCTCTTATGTTGTTGCAAGCATTAAATTTAAATCATATCCATGCATTTTTCTGAAATAATTCTGTGGTAATAGGACATTCCAGTAGTATGTGTTTAACCCCTTCACTGCCCCAGCCCGTAACATTTTCGGGCTAAAAAGTGCATGTACACGCCTGCGAACAGTATTTTCCGAACCTATAACAAATCTAATTTCAATACTGTGCATTTTATGAAAATCCATTTACATGCTAATGCGAAAAGAAAAATAGTATAAGGATTTCCAATTTTCCGCTTTTAGTGGTTGTTTAGTTTAACCCCTTCACTGCCCCAGCCCGTAACATTTTCGGGCTAAAAAGTGCACGCACACGCCTGCGAACAGTATTTTCCGATCCTATAACAAATCTAATTTCAATACTGTGCATTTTATGAAAATCCATTTACATGCTAAATGCGAAAAGAAAAACAAAACTAGTCTAAGGATTTAAAATTTTCCGCTTTTAGTGGTCGTTTTCAACTGACATCATAGCACTGAAAGGGTTAAGAGATAAGATGTTTTTACCAACTTTGTGTCGTCAGACTGGCCCTGTACCGCTCTGCTGACGGAGGACAACGGTCAGTTTGCCTCCCCTTCCTGGCCCATGCAGTACCCTCCCTTGCTGGACTGCAGGTGGACGATACAGGCCCCAGTGCATGCCCGGGTGTCGTTACAGTTCTCCGCCATCGACCTGGATGGTCAGGGTTTCGGCAGGTGCACGAAGCTATACGACAACATTCAGGTACTTCTTCGTCTTCTTCTTCTTCTATCGCCTTGATATAACCGTAAAGGTTGATTGGGCGTAAAACACCAAATTACTTACTTACTTACTTACTTACTTACTTACTTACTTACTTCTTCTTCTTCTTCTTCTACTACTACTACTACTACTACTACTACTACTACTACTACTACTACTACTACTACTACGTCTTCTTCTTCTTCTTCTTCTTCTTCTTCTTCTTCTTCTTCTTCTTCTTCTTCTTCTATCGCTTTGATGTAACCACAATGGTTGATTGGGCGTTAAACACGAAATTACTTACTTACTTTCTTCTTCTTCTTCTTCTTCTTCTTCTTCTTCTTCTTCTTCTTCTTCTTCTACTACTACTACTTTCTTTGTCTTCTATTTCCTTTTTCTTCTTCTTCTGTCGAAAGCCCAAAAATTTGAGCAAACGACCACAGGGTTGGGGAGTAGCGGAAGGGGGGCGGGTGTGGGGGGGGTTGGGTGCAGGGGCTGATAGACCCGGTGGTGGTGGTGATGGTGTGTGTGTTTGGGGGAGAGCGGGGGGGGGGGGGGGGGGGGGGGGGGGGGGGGGGTAGCTATTGGGGGAAATTGACTCATCCAGCTCTCGACGTGTCTGGGGATTCGGAGGAAAAGATGATGGAAGAAATGGAGTTCTGGATGCGGATGGCAGAGGGAAAAAGAGAGTGTTGGAAGCTAGGTGTCTGCCAGAGTGTGAGGAACCGATGTCAATGTCACCTTTCGCGGTTGTCTTCTCCAGGGCCCGGGGTTGGGTATCCGGGTGCCTTAATTCTCTGGGTTGGAGGTTCACAAGACCGTTGATGGTTTCTTTTTGTACATCATCATGGGTGGTCTTGGCTACTGTCCAAGTAGGAAAGGGGACCTGTTCTTTGTTCTCCGTGCTGCTGTTAGCTGTTCGCCTGTCTTAATTGTCCCCACCTCTCCTCCCGTGTTGGGGCTCCTCGCTGTCAGCGTGTATAGATTGTTGGTGCACGTACTTCTGTTGCTTGATTCTTGGGTCAGTGTGGTGTGTGTGTGTGTGTGTGTGTGTGTGTGTGTGTGTGTGTGTGTGTGTGTCTGTGTCTGTGTGTGTGTGTGTGTGTGTGGTGTGTGTGAGTGTGTTGTGTCTGTCTGTCTGTCTGTCTGTCATGTCTTCTTGCTATTCTCCCCCCCCCCCCCCCTCGCCCTTCTCTCTTTTCTCTCTGTCTCTCTGTCCTGTTTCTCTGTCTTTTGTCTCTCTCTCTCTCTCTCTCTCTCTCTCTCCTCTCTCTCTCTCTCTCTCTCTCTCTCTCTCTCTCCTCTCTCTCTCTCTCTCTCTCTCTCTCTCTCTGTGACGGCAAGTTTAGTGGCTTCATACTGATGAAGTAAGGTTCCATAACACAGTTGTATAACGATCACTCTGTTCGCTTCATACTGACTGTTCCACGTGCGGTGCACGTGCCGCACGATTATGTCATACTGATGATGTCACTCTCCATGCGCCAATGTATGCAGAATCAATGACGTTATAACGATGACGTTACGCTTCACGTGCCGCACGGTTACATCATACTGATGATGTCACTCTCCATGCGCCAGTGTATGCAGAATCGGTGACGATATAACGATGAGGTTATTATGATGACGTCACGCTTCACGTGCAGGTATATGACGGGGATTCTACAGCCTCGCAGATGTTGAGAATGCTGTGCGGTCATGATCCCGTGACGTCATACACGTCAAGCGACAACGTGCTGCTGGTGAGGTTTCAGACGGATGCGCACATACAGCGAACCGGCTTCCACGCCACCTACAACTTCATCTACCTGTCCACCACCACCACCACCACCACCACCACCACCTCTACAACCACCACTACTGCCAGGTACAGCTAGCTCTAGCAAGGGAGAAAAAGTTCAAAACGAATCTTGCGGTGTCGCGAGCAAACCGTAACCAAAATGCTATGCCTCTTCTCTGTCTCCACACTCCTTCTCTTTCTCGTTCCCGTCTTTCATTTCCCTTCCCTCTCTCTTTCTCTCTCTCTCTCTCTCTCTCTCTCTCTCTCTCTCTCTCTCTCTCTCTCTCTCTCTCTTTTCTCTCTCTCTCTCTTCTTTTTTTTGTCTGTCTGTCTGTCTGTCTGTCTGTTCTGTCTGTCTGTCTCTCTCTCTCTCTCTCTCTCTCTCTCTCTCTCTCTCTCTCTCTCTCTCTCTCTCTCTCTCTCTCTCTCTCTCTCTCTCTCTCTCTCTCTCTCTCTCCACAGCCCTCGTCTTCTTGCCCTTTCTCAAAGTGACCCAGCAGTCACACTCAAGGTCACAAAACCTAATAATTACTTCAGCGCGATCACAGGCTACATACCAACATTGCCACGACTGGTGTCTGATTATTCTCTCTAGCCGGAACCTCGGGGATGAAGCAAAATGTCTGTTATCATAGTGAAAATGTTAGAGTTCTATGTCAGGATCACTGTCAGTAATCTTCGTGGCAATGACAACACATTCCTCCTGAATATCGGGTGGTGGTGGTCGTGGTGGTCGTGGAGAAAGAGAGTGGGGTGGTGGTGGAGAAAGAGAGTCGGGTGGAGAAAGAGAGTGGGGTGGTGGTTGAGAAATATAGTAGGGGTGGAGAAAGAGAGTGGGGTGGTGGTGGAGAAAGACAGTAGGGGTGGAGAAAGAGAGTGGGGTGGTGTTGGAGAAAGACAGGGTGGTGGAGAAAGACAGTGGGGTGGTGGTGGAGAAAGAGAGTCGGGTGGAGAAAGAGAGTTGGGTGGTGGTGGAGAAAGACAGTAGGGGTGGAAAAAGAGAGTGGGGTGGTGGTGGAGAAAGAGAGTGGGGGTGGAAAAAAGAGAGTGGGGTGGGGGTTGGAGAAAGACAGTGGGGGTGGAGAAAGAGAGTGGGGTGGTGGTGGAGAAAGAGAGCGGTGGAGAGAGTGGGGGTGATGGAGAAAGACAGTGGGGGTGGAGAAAGAGAGTGGGGGGGGGGAAGGGTGGTGGAGAAAGACAGGGGGGGGGGGGTGGAGAAAGAGAGTTGGTGGTGGTGGAGAAAGAGAGTGGGGTGGAGAAAGAGAGTGGTGGTTTTGGAGAAAGAGAGGGTGGGTGGGGGTGGGGGGTGGGGAGAAAGAGACTCTGGTGGAGAAAGAGAGTTGGGTGGTGGTGGAGAAAGACAGTGGGTGGAGAAATAGAGTTGTGTTGATAAAATGGGGTGGAGAAAAAGTGGGTGTGTGGAAAAGAAGTGGGTGGAGAAAAAGTGGGGGTGGTGGAGAAAGAAGTGGGTGGAAAAGAGAGTGGGTGGTGTGGAGAAAGAAGTGGGTGGAGAAAGAGAGTGGGGGGTGGTGGAGAAAGAAGTGGGTGGAGAAAGAGAGTGGGGTGGTGGTGGGAGAAAAATTTAGAAGAGAGGGGTGGTGGTGGAAAAGACAGTGGGGGTGGAGAAAGAGAGTGGGGTGGGGGTGGAGAAAGACAGTAGGGGTGGAGAAAGAGACTTGGGTGGTGGTGGAGAAAGAGACTTGGGTGGAGAAAGAGAGTGGGGTGGGGTGGATAAAGAGAGTTGGGGGGGGGGGGGGGATTTTAGACCTCTGTCGTGGTGTCAACACTGTATGTATGCCCACCTGCTGTGCTGACACTCCGACAGAGGACTTAAATCGAGTTTGTCATATATTTTCAGGACACCTGGACTTCATGATGGCGTATACAAGGTGACGTCATTAACAGCTCAATTCGTCGAACCGGCTCATGACGTCAAACATGACTGGGGATTCAGCAGTCCCTCGCCTGGCAACACCACCACGCGATTTCCTATTCCTGGCGGTTAGTAGCATCTCTCTCTCTCTCTCTCTCTCTCTCTCTCTCTCTCTCTCTCTCTCTCTCTCTCTCTCTCTCTCTCTCTCTCTCTCTCTCTCTCTCTCTCTCTCTCTCTCTCTCTCTCTAGTGATACTGTGTTTGTCATGAGATTTGTAAAAAAGCCGACTTGTGCTTAAATCTTTATCCTTGTGTAATAAAGTATTATTTCTCTTCTCTTTTTATCTTCTTCTCTCTCTCTTCTCCTCTCTTTCTCTCTCTCTCTCTCTCTCTCTCCCCTCTCTCTTCTCTCTCTCTCTCCTCTCTCTTCCTCTCTCTCTCCTCTCTCTCTCTCTCTCTCTCTCTCTCTTCTTCTCTCTCCCCTCTCTCTCTTCCCCTCTCTCTCTAGTGTTACTGTGTTTGTCATGAGATTTGTAAAAAAAGCCGACTTGTGCTTAAATCTTTATCCTTGTGTAATAAAGTATTATCTTCTCTTCTCTTCTTTTTCTTCTCTCTCTCTCTCTCTCTCTCTCTCTCTCTCTCTCTCTCTCTCTCTCTTTTCTCTCTCTCTCTCTCTCTCTCTCTCTCTCTCTCTCTCTCATCTCTCTTATATATATATATATATATTATATATATATAATATATATATATAGATTAATTAGAGATGTTGATATATCTTTTCTTCTTCTCCTCCCCCCCCCCCCCCTCCCCCCGCGTCTGTGTTATTTTTTCGATCTGTCTGGCTGGCTGACTTTATATATAGCAGTTTGGAGCCGCACAGCATGTATTTTCGGAAAGGGTCTAAGAGAGAGAGACGGGGCGGGGTGGGGGTGGGGGGGGGGGGGTCGAGGAGAGGACAGAGGAACTCGAACTCGAAAACTTTATTTGACAAGGAATGTAGTTCAGGTTCAGTCAAAAACCCGTCTAACAACTAGTCCTTGTCCCAAGGAAGGAGAGAGAGAGAGAGAGAGAGAGAGAGATTGATTGATTGATTGATTGGGTGATTGATTGATTGATTGATTGATTGATTGATTAAACTTTATTTGTCAACGGTGAAGATATTATCACAAGGGCCGACTCACATATCTGCCGTTGCTACAGTACTACTAATAACCAAGAGATTCACAGTGAAATATTATGACAGAAGGATATAGACAAATACAGCATCAAGAAGAAGAAGAAAAAGGCATGTAAAACGAGACAACGACTGCAACGGAAATGAAAAAGATAACAGTGAAAAGCAACTGGAGGGAAAAGAGTGGGACTGAATTATAGTTCTTGAATTCTAACGTCTGTCAACCGCACAATCTGACCCCAAGAAGACGGGAAGGAAGGAAAGAGAGTGTGGTTGTGGAGGGGGGAAAGAGAGTTGGGGGGAGAGAGGGGGGAGGAAAGTGGGGGGCGGGAGAAAGAGAGTTGGGGGGGGGGGAGAGTGGGGGGGGAAGAGAGTGGGGTGGAGAAAGAGAGTGGGGGTGGAGAAAGAGAGTGGGGGGAGAAAAGGTGGTGGTGGAGAAAGAGAGTGGTGGTGGAGAAAGAGAGTGGGAGGGGAAAAAAGAGAGTGGGAGTGGAGAAAAGAGTGGGGGGGGAAGAATAGGCGTGGATGGTGGATAAAAAGAGTTTGGGGGTGGGGAGAAAGGTGGAGGTGGAGAAAGAGAGTGGGGTGGTGGGGGGGATGGGGAAAGAGAGTGGGTGGGGGTGGAGAAAGAGAGTGGGGGTGGGGTGGATGGAGAAAGAGAGTGGGGGTGGAGAAAGAGAGTGGGGATGATGGAGAAAGAGGAGTGGGGTGGTGGTGGAGAAAGAGAGTGGGATGGTAGTGGAGAAAGAGAGTGGGGTGGTGGTGGAGAAAGAGAGTGGGGTAGTGGTGGAGAAAGAGAGTGGGGTGGTGGTGGAGAGAGTGGGGTTGAAAAAGAGAGTGGGGGTGGTGGGAAAAGAGAGTGGGGGGGGGATAAAGAGAGTGGGGGTGGTGGAAAAAGAGTGTGGGGGTGGAGAAAGAGAGTGGAGGTGGAAAAAGAGAGTGGGGGTGGTGGATAAAGAGAGTGGGTGTGGGGGTGGATAAAGACAGTTGGGGGGGGATAAAGAGAGAGGAGAAGGTGGAGGACAGAACTTGGACATTTATTACTCAAGAACCGAGATAGATGAGTGAGCAACTGCTGGTGAGGCTGACAAAATAGAACAGACCTAGTGAAACGTACTCACCAGTACGACAGAAAACAAGGAAACAGTAATACCCGAGAGCTTTTCGACAAAACCTGTCGTCTTCGGTTGCAAGAAGATAGACAACAAAACAAAACAAAAAGGAAGTAAAGGAGAGGACAGACAAAATCAAGGACTGAAATTTTAGGCCATAGCCTATTCTTGCAATCTCTCCTTGCTTGGCCACACAGACACAGACATGAAGATGATTAATGGTACTTAAAAACTCACACAATAATTATCACAAAGCAGCAGCAGCATCAACACAAGCAATGCACATGGCAGTAAGCACTGCTAGACGACTGAAGGACAGAGGCAAAATAACATGGCAGAGATGTGTTGACCATACTGAGGTGTATCAACACTGAAAACTTATAAAGAAGCGGTGTTTTGTTACACTGGAATCATAGTACAATTGTCTGGTGGTTAGTAGCATCTCTGTCTCTGTCTCTGTCTCTGTCTCTGTCTCTGTCTCTCTCTCTTCTCTCTCTCTCTCTCTCTCTCCCCTTCTCTCTCTCTCTCTCTTCTTCTTCTTCTTTTTCCCCTTTTCTTCTTCTTCTCCTTCTTCTTCTTCTTCTTTTTTTTTTTTTTGTTTCCTTCGTCATTTCTGTTCGATCTGTCTGGCTGGCTGACTCTATGGATACCTGTTCGGAGCCGCACAGCATCTATTTTCGAAGAGGGTCTAAGAAAAACGCTCAGCATTTTTAGTCTCAATTCATTCAGAGACGTTTCAAGAAAACCCCAGATATTTTAACACAATGTGGTGTTATTGTTTTTCGTTGTTGTTGTTGTTGTTTTTACTGTAGATAGGCTCTGAGAGAGGGGGGGAGACTATGGGGAGAGAGAGGGAGAGAGAGACGAGTGGGGGGAAAGAGAGAGAGTCACACAGAGAGAGACACACACACAGACAGACAGAAACAGACAGAGACAGACAGACAGACAGAGACAGAGAGAGACAGAGAGAGAAGAGGAGGGTGGAGAGTGAGAAGAAGAAGGAAGGGGAGAAGGAGAGAGGAAGAAGTTGTGGCAAACATGCAGATAGCAGACTGACAGGGAGACAGACTGCAGACTGACAGGGAGACAGACTGACAGGGAGACAGACTGCAGACTGACAGGGAGACATACTGCAGACTGACAGGGGGACAGACTGCAGACTGACATGGGACAGACGAGGGACTACTGCAGACTGACAGGGAGACGACTCAGACTGACAGGGAGACAGACTGACAGGGAGAACGATGACGATAGGAGACAGACTGCGGACATGGAGACAGCAGAGACATACTGCAGACTGACAGGGAGACAGACTGCAGACTGACATGGGAGACAGACTGCAGCCTGACATGGAGACAGAATGACAGGGAGACAGACTGCAGACTGACATGGAGACATAAAGCAGACTGACATGGAGACAGACTGCAGACTGACAGGGAGACATACTGCAGCCTGATATGGTGACAGACTGCAGCCTGACATGGAGACAGATGGCAGCCTGACAGGGAGACAGACTGACAGGGAGACAGACTGACAGGGAGACAGACTGCAAACTGACATGGAGACAGGGAGACAGACTGACATGGAGACAGACTGCAAACTGACAGGGAGACAGACTGCAGACTGACAGGGAGACAGACTGACAGGAGACAGACTGCAGACTGACAGGGAGACGACTGCAGACTGACAGGGAGACAGACTGCAAGACAGACATGGAGACAGAGACAGACTGACAGGGAGACAGACTGCAAACTGACAGGGAGACAGACTGCAGACTGACAGGGAGACAGACTGCAGACTGACAGGGAGACAGACTGACAGGGAGACAGACTGCAGACTGACAGGGAGACAGACTGACAGGGAGACAGACTGCAGATTGACATAGAGACAGACTGACAGGGAGACAGACTGCAGACTGACAGGGAGACAGACAGCAGACTGACAGGGAGACTGCAGACTGACAGGGAGACTGACAGCAGACACGGAGACAGACAGGGAGGCAGACTATAATTATACGGACAGACTTGGTGACATTAGAAGAAGAAGGTTAGAGGCCAGGTCACAGGTCTGTAGACGGTGAGCATTTATGGTTGGTACATTTATGGTTGGTACAGTTATTTTATTTATGAATATAGTCCACCAACACTAACCAGACCTGTACTGGGGTAATGAAGACATGCGTGTCCATTTTGTTCGATGCCGACACAGACTGGGGGTGGGGGAGGGGTGGTGGAGGTTGAGGGTTGTGGGGGGGGGGGGGGGAGGTTAGTGAAGTGAACTGCTGGTTCTCCTTTAACCCTGCACAAACACAGACTGTAAGTGTCAGCACTGACACCTCTGTCCTACAGACACATCATTATCTTCTTGTGTTGACAGTCGGCCTCCAGCTCCCCTCCACCACCCTCCTTCCAAACACCACCACCAGCACCACCACAACGTCCCTCCCTCCTCCCCGTCCCCCTCTCTCCTTCCCCCTCCCACCCTCCCCCACCCCCGCCACCCACCCAGCCCTCCACCCTGCCCTTCCACCCTCCACCTTTGCCAAGGATGCGTTCATCACGTTATGTCTGCCGTGGTCTCTTTGCGTCTGAAAATAGAATACCTTTCGTTAACTTCAGCTCGGTCATACGGTCATTGATTGGATTCGGCTGAGCTAGAGAGAGAGAGAGAGCGGTAGGATTTTTTCCCCTCTCTCCCCTACCCCTTCCCCCTCCCCCCACCCCACCCCCCTACCCCCACCTCTCTGCCCCCCTCCCCCCTCACTCCCAAGACATCCCTTCCTCCCTCATCCCACCCCTACCCCCGCCTCTACCAGCCATCGTCTCGCAGGCCGCGTCTTAACATTAATTTGTCGTCAATAGATGTAGGTCGTGGCGAAAAAACAAACTAACAAACAAACAAACAAACCAAAGAAAAACAGCTAATGAGCCGGTTTGGCCCAGCGGTAAGGCGTTAGGCTGGTAAGCAGAAGGGCCTCAGTTCGATACCGCTTCGGTTCTCCTTTCTCTTCAAAACGGTTGTGGTTTGTGGACACTGTCCTGTGACTTTGTCCCTCACCATTAATGAAACATTAACATGGCTCTCATCGCTGCCTAGCAGGAATCATTCTGGTGGTGACAGTGTAGCGATAGGTATAGTCTCCCTTTCCTCTTTCCCCGTCCCTAATAAGCCTTATGGTTTCTGTGGCTCTGTGGCCGTTAAGCACAATGTTTACTTATTTACACGCACACACACACACGCACACACACACGCACACACACGCGCGCGCACGCACGCACGCACGCACGCACGCACGCACGCACGCACGCACAGACCCCGCACACACACACACACAACCACCACCAACAACAACAACAACGACAACAACTCGAATTATTTCTTACTCCAAAGTCCATTATCGTAACCCTGGAGAAGGTTGTCTGCCGGCTGTTTGCTTCTGGGTTTTCCTGCAGCGCCAATCTTTATCAGAACTCTGAACCAGTATGAACCGTTCTCTGTGGTTTTCCTGCAGCGCCAATCTTTATCAGAACTCTGAACCAGTATGAACCGTTCTCTATGGTTTTGCTGGGGTAGCTGTCTGATTAGGTTTGAGTAGTGCGCATGGATCCAGCGATGTGTGAGTGTCTGGCTGATGAGAGTATAATGGTGTGTGGGTGTGTGGGTTGGGTGAGGAGTGTGTGGGTGCAGGTTGGATGAGGAGTGTGGATGTGGGTGTGTATGTAGGTTGGGTGAGTGTGTATTTAGGTTGGGAGTGGAGTGCGGGTGTGTATGTAGATTGGGTGAGGAGTGTGGGTGTGTATGTAGATTGGGTGAGGAGTGTGGGTGCGTACGTAGGCTGGTGAGGAGTGTGGGTGTGGGTGTGTAGGTTGGGTGAGGAGTATGTGTGTATGGTGTGGGGTTGGGTGGGTAGGGTGGGTGAGGAGTGTGGGTGTGTATGTAGGTTGGGTGAGGATTGTGGGTGTGGGTGTGTATGTAGGTTGGGTGAGGAGTGTGGGTTTGGGTGTTTATGTAGGTTGGATGAGGAGTGTAGGTGTGGGTGTGTATGTAGGTCGGGTGAGGAGTGTGGGTGTGGGTGTGTTATAGGGTTGGATGAGGAGTGATGGGTGGTATGTAGGTCTGGGTGTGGTGTGGGTGGGCTGTGTATGTGGTTGGGTGAGGAGTGTGGGTGTGTATGTAGGTTGGGTGAGGAGTGTGGGTGTGTATGTAGGTTGGGTGAGGAGTGTGGGTGTGTATGTAGGTCGGGTGAGGCGTGTGGGTGTGGCTGTGTATGTACGTTGGGTGAGGAGTGTGGTGTGGGTGTGTATGTAGGTTGGATGAGGAGTGTGGGTGTGGGTGTGTATGTGTGTCCGGGGGAGATGGGAAGGAAGGATATGTCTTAAGAAGAAGAAGAAGAATATGTGTAGAGCGCAAAGTCTTGTCCATAGAGACTAAGAGACTATTTATTCTAAGCGCGCGCACAAACACACACACAGCGCACACACACACACACACACACACACACACACACACACACACACACAACTCTCTCTCTCTCTCTCTCTCTCTCTCTCTCTCTCTCTCTCTCTCTCTCTCTCTCTCTCTCTCTCTCTCTCTCTCTCTCTCTCTCTCTCTCTCTCTCTCTCTCTTACTTTGCATTATTATTGCTCTGTTCGTATGATGTGATGTTTTAGACAGAAATTATTTTTGTTTTGTTTTTAAGTCGTTTTTTTCTCTAGCGTATGTAATGGAATTCTTGTTTGAATGTTTGAGGTTGCTGTGTTTGTCATCAGGACAGATTTGTAAAAAAGCCGACACGTCTTAAATCTTTATCCTGTGTAATAAAGTATTATCTTCTTATCTATCTTCTCTCTCTCTCTCTCTCTCTCTCTCTCTCTCTCTCTCCTCTCTCTCTCTCTCTCTCTCTCTCTCTCCCCTCCTCTCTCCACACACACACACACACAAGCCTCTCTCTCTCTCTACTCCTCTCCTCTCTCTCTCTCTCTCTCTCTCTCACACACACACACACACACACACACACACACACAACACACACACACACACACACACACACAACACACACCACGCACTAAAAACACGACACACGCAGCGCACGGGGCGCGCACGCGCACAATTACAAAGCTAAATTATCACAGCTTAAAACGGGCAGCAAACAGTAACTTAAATAGAGACGGATGAAGACAGCAGCATGGTGCAGAAAACATGGCAGGCTCAGGCCCACAGTTTGGAGAAAAGAAATGTATTTAGGTACATGCTGTGAAAATCTGTATTACGAATTTTTTGTTTTATCCAAACACGTCTGTTTATTATTATCAATTTAAATCCCTTTTGACGGTGCTCTGATGTTCCTTTTTACAGATGGGACTTATAATGCGTTTTTTTTACACGGTTATTGAGATCCAGGTACATAAAAGGTTCAAAAGAATGTCATTTATTAGAACAAAGCACAGCATGCGAATTTTGTTTAACATTCTTCGAAGCGTTTGGACACATAAACAACACAGCTTAACCGAAAGCAGCTAAGTATCCTAGTTCCGCATCTCATTTTTCACCCTATAACTGTTGTTTAAGTGTTGCTTTGTAAATTAATGCCGTCATCAAACTCCTGACATGTTCCACCTTTCCATCCGACACCTTGTGCAGGTGAGGATGGCGGTGTCTACGCTGGCCCCGATCTCAGCCGCAGCAACCAGGTGTCCGACGCTTTCGTCCGCACCATGTGGGCCTTGGTCATCTCCCTCGTTCTCCTTCTGGTCATCCTCTTCACCATCCTGCTGTTGGTCTGCAGACACTACAGGTAGGGGGTTGTTGTCCAGGTGTGGGGAGGAAGGAGGAGGGTTGGGGGGGGGGGGGAAGGGTTTTGGGAGGGGGGAAATGTTGATATCGTTTCCACCATGTGGGCCTTGGTCCTCGTCCTCTTGTGGTCATCCTTTTCACCATCCCGTAGGGGTCGTGTCCCGGTGGTGTGTGTGGGGGGGGGGGGGGGAGGTTTCCCCGAAAATTATTTAGTGGGGTTAGGTTCAGGTGTGTGGGGTGGGGGGGGGGGGGTGTGGGGGCGGGGGGGGGGGGGGAGTGGGCGGGGGGGTGGGGGTGAAAGTTATATCGTTCCACATGGGTCTTTTGGGCATCTCCCCTCCTCCTTCTGGTCATCTTTCACCATCCTACAGGTAGGGGGTCGTTGTCCAGGGTGTGTGTGAGGGGGGGGGGGAGGGGGAGAGGGGGGTGTTGAACATAGAGATGGGGTGGGGGGGGGGGGTCCAGGTGTGGGCGGGGGTGGGAGGTGTCCAGGGGGGGCGGGGTGGGGGGGAGGTGTCCAGGTGGTGGGGCGGGGGGGGGGTAGGTGAGGGGGAGGGGTTTTATATCGTTCCTACCATGCGGTCCTTGGTCATCCTCTCCTCGTCCTCCTTTTGGTCATCCTTTTCACCATCCTACAGGTAGGGGGTCGGGTTTTCGGGGGGGGGGGTTTTTTTTGGTGGTGAGGGGGGGGGGGGGGGGGAGGGGGGGGGGGGGGGAGGGAGGGTGGGGGCGGGGGTGGGGGGGGGTGTCCAGGTGTAGGGGCGGGGGTGGGGGGAGGTCCGGGGTGTGGGGCGGGGGTAGGTGTCCAGGTGTGTGGGGCGGGGGTGGGGGGGGGGGGGGGTGTGGGCGGGGGTGGGGGAAGGTGTGTGGGGCGGGGGGGTTAGTGGGGGGAGGTGTTTAAAGTTCCACCATGGGCCTGGTCATCTCTCTTCCTCGGTCATCCTTTCACATCCTGCTGTTGGTCTGCAGACACTACAGGTAGGGGCTTGTCCAGGTGTGGGGGAAGGGGGTAGGTGAGGGGGAGGTGTTGATATCGTTCCTACCATGCGGTCCTTGGTCATCTCCCTCGTCCTCCTTCTGGTCACCCTCTTCACCATCCTGCTGTTGGTCTGCAGACACTACAGGTCGTTATCCAGGTGTGGTGGTGGGGATGCCCTGAAAAATTGTTGAGGTGGGGAGCCTAGGAAATTATTGAGGTGGGGGGGGGGGGAGGGCTGGGGAATTGAGGAGGTGGGAGTGTGCCAGGAGTTGTTGAGGCGGGGGGGGGGGGGGGGGGCGGGGGAATTGTTGAGGGGGGGGGCTGGGAATTGTTGAGGTGTGGAGGGGGGTCTGGGGAATTGTTGAGGTGGGGGGGGCTGGGGAATGTTGAGGTCGAGGGGGGGGGGGGGGCTGGGAAATGTGGAGGTGGGGGAGGCCAGGGAATGTTGAAGTCGGGGGGAGGGGGCTGGGGAATGTGGATGTGGGGGCTGGGGAATGTTGAGGTCGGGCGGGGGGCGGGGGAATTGCTGAGGTCGGTGGGGGGGGGGTCTGGGGAATTGTTGAGGTGGGGGGGGGCTGGGAAATTGTGGAGGTGGGGGGGGGGGAGGGGGGGCTGGGAGAGGTTTAGAGTCGGGGGGGGGGGAGGGGG
>JABMCL010002978.1:115000-120000 GCA_018857735.1 Alviniconcha marisindica
TCGAGGTGGACGTCCTGGGCTCCCATCCCTAATACGCCTACGGTTTCTATGGATGTAAAGCAACATTTCAACCAACCAACCATCAATATCTTCTACATAGCTCAGGAGCTGTGTGAAAGTCGAGGTGGCCGTCCTGGGCTCCCGTCCCTAATAAGCCTACGGTTTCTGCGGACGTAAAGCAGCACTCAACCAACCGAAGTGAGCTGTTCGGTTTCTGGATGCTTGATTTGCTTTTGGTCTCATATTTGGCTTGAAGAGGGTTGACATGAATATGAATCAGTATGATTAAGTGCTTAGTAGAGAGGGGGGAAAGAAAGAGAGGGACAGAGACAAAGACAGAGAGAGAGACAGACACACAGAGAGACAGACACACAGAGAGACAGACAGGGAATCAACACATAAGGGAGTTAATACGTAACACAAGTGGCTTGGCTTGAAGAGGGTTGACATAAATATGAATCAGTATGACTTAGTGTTTAGTAGAGAGGATAGACAGAGACAAAGACAGAGACAGACATACAGAGAGAGAGAGAGAGAGAGAGAGAGAGAGAATATCAACACATAAGGGAGTTAATTAGCGCTCGAAATACGTAACACAAGTACAGCAACAAAGACCTGAGTCGCCTAAAGTAATTCTCACCTGGCATGCGTGTAAATACAAGGTGTATAAACTCCACCAGAGGTACATCCTTTAGAGAGAGAGGCAGACAGAGACAGAGAGAGAGACCGTACCCTCTCGTCTAGCCTATAACTGGGCTCAAACTCTAAACGCTTCAAAAGAGAAATAGGTCAATAACAACGACAATGAAGCACGTGAAGGCGGTCACTAACAGCCCCTTAGCAAATAACAATGATTGAAAATGACACTTTTAAACGTTGCAGGCTTTATATTAAGTCTGTTGTTCTGGTGTAATTTGGTGACGTGTTGTTACCATAATAATCGTAATCATATCAGCCACGTATTTATTGGGGAGGGAAAGGTTTCGGCTCCAAGTCCCTGCAGAGTGGCGGAAGAAATTTCTTCTCCAGGGTCAACTGTCTGTGCTGACTCTTATTTCGGGATTGATTGATTGATCGATTGATTGATTGATGATCGCTTATACAGCGCTATTCTCCGCTCTCTTGAGCAGACTCACTGCGCTCGCATGTAATTCTACATGAGTGACTAGCTTTTTATAGCGCCTTTTTTTTTTTTTTTTAAATATCCACCGAAGTGGTGCACTTACAGCGCTGGCATGGATGGTGCCACATGAAACTGCTGCCGTCTCGGCGTAAGGTCTGTGTACACCATACAACCATGCTCCATGTCACTTCCGTGCAAAACCACATACGTAAGGTGTATGCGTGTTTAGCTGTAACCTGCCACCTGCACTTTTGGCAGAATGACCGGGATCTTTTACGTGCTACTGCGGTAACACGGGGTGGAACGGATACCGAAATAAGAGTCAGCACAGAAAGTCGACCCTGGAGAAGAAAATTCTCCCGCCGCTCCTGCAGGGATTCGAACCCGCGACCTTTCAATCACGAGTCCGGCGCTCTAACCACTGAGCTATCCCCGCGTTCCACCCCCGTGTTACCGCAGCAGCACGTAAAATATCCCTGTCATCTGTCAAAAGTGCAGGTGGCAGGTTACAGCTATCAACACACATGCATCCTAGCTATGAGGCTTCGAATAAAGTAAATGGGCGACTTAGCTGCGGATCGCCCCGCTTGGTGGCGCTGCGCATATTTGGGGCTTTGACAAAGCTCAAGTCACTACAAATGATCTCCCCTACACTAGCCAGGTGGCGCTGGGCCTATTTGGGCAGTGCAATGCTCAAGCCAGCAAAGTCGCTCATTGGTGCATGATTGTGTGGTGTGCACAAAACTTGCGCCGAGACAGCAGCAGTTTTACGTGGCTCCAGCCATGTAACGTTCAAACAGCGCTGTAACCACTTCCGTAACTATTCTAGTCGCGCTACAGTCATTTCATTCTCGGGCGACTAGAGCGCAGACACAGAGAATAGCGCTAATGGCGTTGCCATTATGAAGCGCTTAGAGCTAATCTCGAGATGAGGCGCTCAATAAGTGTTCATTTAAAATAAAATAAATTGTTTAAGGAGAAGGGAAAAAATGGAGCTACAGAAGATGTAATGATCGTATACTCAAGTTGCAAAATGTGTGGTGGTAAACAGGACATTGAGAACATTGGGAATTTCAGTAATGCGCTCTAAAAAGAGGGATTTTGAGGATTTACATGAATTACGTTTTTTATTTTTTATTGTAAAGTCCTGATGTCACGGCCATAAAATTATGTAATGACGCTTTTCTTTTCTTTTTATATATTTTTAGGCCTACGCCAATGCGACTTCTTATAAACCTTGATGATGACGTCAAATAGGTTTGTAATTTCATACACGATTTGATGACTGTTACTCCTTATAGGTCACATACACCAGCATCCAAAAAGGTCAGAATGAAAGTGGTCTTTGCGTGGTAAGATAATCTCTGATGAAGTCCGTACGTTTGTCGAGTAATTGTTACTTCTATGCTTGTCACTTACTTCATCTTTCGCGATATAGATATAGATATATACTTGGATATTGGAAGCTTGGAGCGGGACATAATGGCCGTCCCTAATAAACCTCGTGGTTTCTGTGGACGTTAAGCACCATGTTTACTTACTTACTTTGACATAATGGCACCATAACATTTTACATCTTTCATATCCTTTTCATGAATTTTTGCCTTCTGTTGACTGGAAGTAAGTGACAAGCTTGTTGACATAACTGGAGCAAATGTTAATGTTGACGGTTTCTTGGGTTCATTGAGCCTGAGATCTTTGAAAGTCTGATTGATGATAAACCCCCCTCTGTTGCGTGTTACGGGTTCATGCTGATTTTAGTGACCACGACTCATTTTTAAGGTCACAAGCGTGCTAAAAGGGAAGCGACGAATCAAGTTGTCCACGTTTAGTGAGAGTCATCTGAGGTTTGATATTGCTCTTCTTCTTACTCCGACTACTTACGTTTCTGCTTCGCAACAATGTTCTGATCTGTATATAATGCTTACCTCCCTTTTAATGTCGCCCCAGAGTTCAGGAGCTGTGTGTGAAAGTCGAGGTGGCCTGTCCTGGGCTTTCCGTCCTAACGAGCCTTGTGGTTTCTGTGGACGTAAAGCAACATTGAACCATGCTCACGCATTGGTCTCAGTTTGTCCCTAATATGTCAGCCGACCTCCGAGGACATTAAGTTCTACATCATCATCATCATTAATGGCGCCCTAAGCCTCTTTCTGATGTAATGGCCTCCCGTTTCGTTGTGTCGATACACGACGTACTTCCTCTTTCGCATCGGTAACCTGCTCGCTGTTTTAACTACCGCCTCATGAGACCTACATTCAGCCTTCTCGACATTTTGTCAGTCATTCTGTCTCTCCTGCTTACCTCCCTTTTTCGTTATGCTTTTGTTCTGCTTCTGTAGCTCGGCCTCCTTTTTATCATGCTGTCGTTCTGCGTCTCCGGCTTACCTCCCTTGTGTCCTCGCCCAGGTGCTGCCTCTGCTGCTAACTTCACCTCCCTTTGCTTCGTGCTGTCGTTCTGTCTCTGATAGTTACCTCCCCTCTGATACTTACCTCCCTTCTGATATTTACCTCCCTTCTCGTCTTGCTGTCGTTCTGCCTCTTATAGTTACCTCCCTTCTGATACTTACCTCCCTTCTCGTCGTGCTGTCATTCTGCTTCTGATGTTTACCTCCCTTCTAATACTTACCTCCCTTCTCTTCGTGCTGTCGTCTTGCCTCTGATACTTACCTCCCTTCTATAACCTTTGTGGTTGACTGGGCTCAAAGCACCAACTAACTAACTAACCCTTCTCGTTGTGCTGTTGCTCTGCCTCTCCTGCTTACCTCCCTTTTCGTCTTGCTGTCGTACTGCCTCTGATACTTACTTCCCTTCTGATACTTACCTCCCTTCTGATACTTACCTCCCTTCTCGTCGCGCTGTCATTCTGTCTCTGATAGTTACCGCCCTTCTGATACTTACCTCCCTTCTCGTCGTGCTGTTGCTCTGCCTCTCTTACTTACCTCCCTTCTGATATTTACCTCCATCCTGATACTTACCTCCCTTCTCGTCTTGCTGTCACTCTGCTTCTGATACTTACCTCTCTTCTGATACTTACCTCCCTTCTGATATTTACCTCCCTTCTCGTCTTGCTGTCATTCTGCTTCTGATACTTACCTCCCTTCTGATACTTACCTATTTTCTCCTCTCGCCGAATCCTGCCTCGCCAGCTTGCCTCATTTCTCGTTTCCCTGGTATTTCTGCTTTTCGCTTCTTCGCTGGAAAATAGTATCGCTGTATACAGAGCGTGGAACTTTCAGCAATCATTTTGCCTGGCCCAGACAAGTTCGGTTTTTGTTGTTGTTGTTGTTTTTGTTTGAGGGTTTGGGGTTGTTGTTTGTTTGGTTGTTTTCATTGTTTTTAACAAAGTCGGAAATTTTTGATTTGGTGGACTTTTTTTGTCGCCTCCTTGGATTTTCGTTTTCTTTGAAATATTGTGATAGTTTCATACTCCGCATCGTCATTACAGATCATTCGGCAGCCGTTGCTGTTGTTGTTGCTTACAGTGACGACAGTAGTAGTAATAATAAAGAGGATTTCTAGATCGCCCATCTACTGCACAAGGTGGGAGCACAGGGCGTTTATGGTTTCTGTGGACGTAAAGCAACATTGAACCATGCTCACGCATTGGTCTCAGTTTGTCACCTAATACACACTACACACACCACACACACACACACACACAACACACACACCAACACACGCACGCACGCACCTGCACGCACAGCACGCACGCACGCACGCACGCACGCACACACACACACACACACACACACACACACACACACGCCCGCACACACACACACACGCACACACCACAACGCACACAACGCACACACACACGACACACACCACACACACGACACACACACCACACACACACACACACACACCACACATCA
>JABMCL010002978.1:125000-132500 GCA_018857735.1 Alviniconcha marisindica
GGATTCAGGTTTTCAATACTTTGTGGAAGGTCACAATGGATTCAGGTCATTCATTTCTCCTGGAAGGTCACCACGGATTCAGGTTGTTAATTTCTCCTGAAAAGAGCCATATTTTAATTTTTTCCCATAATGTTGTCATGGAATCAGGGTTTTTAATACCTGCTGCTGAAAGGTCACCACAGAGTCAAATGTTTAATACCTACTCAAAGGTCACCACAGATTCAAATGTTTAGTACCTACTCAAAGGTCACCAAAGCAGGAGTTGGGTTTTACTTTATACAATACCCCTTGCTACGTCATCAGGACATGGGTCAGGTCAGGTCAGGTCAGGTTTTCCAATGCCTCCGGCCATGTAACTAGGGTTTGGAGCGCTATAGAAATCCCCTTTATGATTATTATGATTATTATGATTATTATTATCATTATTAATATTATTATTATTATTATTATTATTATTATTATTATTATTATTATTATTATTAATATGATGATGGTGATGTTGATGATGCTGCTGCTGTTGTCTGGTGTCAGCTTGGCCCGTCTGCCACTGTCGCCATGCCAACGAACTTTTAAAAGTCCCATGCTAACGATCTCTCCGGGGTTGTTTTTTTTGGGGGGGGGGTGATGGTAAAGGGAATGAACGTGCATGCGTCTGTCAGGCGGGGTTCTGTGACGAACAGTATTCACGCAGCAGCCAGACTGACGCGTCTCCAAAGGCACATTTGCTCGCAACGTGTTGATAAGAAATTAGGTCTGGTAATGAAGAACTGGAGAGACTGTGGGGAATAAGTAAGTACTGCTTTTTCGCAGCCGGTCAGCCGTGTCTATGGCAACAGAGCGAGACACTGGAACAACACTGAGGTGCGTACAGGTCTGCAGACATGGGAGGGGGAAATGGGTTGAGTAGTCTCGGATTTCAAAGTGCCGTCGGCTGTACGGGGTCATTTCAGGAAGAGGGGTGGAAGGGAAGTCTCTCTCTCTCTCTCTCTCTCTCTCTCTCTCTCTCTCTCTCTCTCTCTCTCTCTCTCTCTCTCTCTCTCTCTCTTCTCTCCTCCAAATGGACCTAATGCTACTATTTATGAGTCTTAAGTTTTCGATTTCGAGTTCTCTGTCTCTGTCTGTCTCGTCTGTCTGTCTTCTGTCTTCTGTCTTCTTCTCTGTCTCTCTTGTTCTTCTCTCTCTTGTCTTTTTCTCTGTCTCTCGCGTCGTCTCTCTCTCTCTCTCTCCTCTCTCTCTCTCTCTCTCTCTCTCTCCTCTCTCTCTCTCTCTCTCTCTCTCTCTCTCTCTCTCTCTCTCTCTCTTCCAATGGACCTAATGCTACTATTTATGAGTATTAAAGTTTTAGATTTCGAGTTCTCTGCTCTCTGTCTGTCTCTGTCTCTCTGTCTGTCTGTCTCTCTGTCTGTCTGTCTCTGTCTCTCTGTCTCTCTCTGTCTCACTGTCTCTCTCTCTCTCTTCTCTCTCTTCTCTCTCTTCTCTCTCTCTCTCTACTCTCTCTCTCTCTCTCTCTCTCTCTCTCTCTCTCTCAATGCCTATGCTACTATTTTGGTAAATTTTGTTTCGAGTTCTCTCCTCTGTCTGTCTCTGTCTCTCTGTCTTCTGTCTCTCGTCTTCTGTCTCTCTGTCTCTCTGTCTCTCTCTGTCTCTGTCTCTGTCTCTGCTCTGTCTCTCTCTTCTCCTCTCTCTCTCTCTCTCTCTCTCTCTCTCCTCTCTACTCTCTCTCTCTCTCACACACCTCTCCTACACCACAAACACTTTCAATACACACCACCACGCACACACACACACACACACGCACGCACGCACGCACGCACGCACGCACGCAGCACGCACGCACGCACGCACGCACGCACGCACGTACGCACGCACGCACCCACGCACACACACACACACACACACACACACACACACACACACACGGTAGCCCCAAATCAGACAGGGGAGGAGCGCGGGGGGAGGGGGGGGGAGGTATGTCGACATCAGAAAAGGAAGTGTATCAACCGACCTCGCCCATCTGGTCAAGACGATCCCTTCCTGATGAGATTTTTGAGACCCATCTACTGACCGCAGAGGTGCGTGGCTGTGCCACTGTCGCCGTCAAGGAAAGACAACTCTAAATCACCCAGATTACTGCCCTTGTGGGTAAGTCCCCCTCGAACCTTGACACCGTCAGAGGGAGCTGTTTAAACAAGACAAACAGAATTACTCGTGCAGACTGTTGGTGTTTCGGTAATCTATACTCTGGCTCCTACGAGTCTTCGAAAGAAATCTCATCACGACTGATGCTGAAACTTGATTGGAATATCTGTCGTCACTGCAACCTCACGGTCGATGTACTTCACTGTTGAATTTAACCATGCACACAAGCGTGGGTGAGTGTGCACACGTGTGTAGGCGCCCCCTTCCTTTCTATAATTGTGTTGTGTGTGTGTGTGTGTGTGTGTGTGTGTGTGTGTGTGTGTGTGTGTGTGTGGAGAGAGAGAGAGTATATTATATACTCTCTCCACAGAAACGCGCGCGCGCGTGCATACGCACTGCACGCACGCACTCACTCACAAAACAACAACAACAACAACAGCAGCAACAACTCTCTCTCTCTCTCTCTCTCTCTCTCTCTCTCTCTCTCTCTCTCTCTCTCTCTCTCTCTCTCTCTCTCTCTCTCTCTCTCTCTCTCTCTCTCATACACACACACACATACACACACACACACCGCGCGCGCGCGCACACACACACACACACACACACACACACACACACACACACACACACACACACACACACACACACACACACACACACACACACACACACATACACACAGGTAGAGAGAGAGACAGAGACACAGAGAGAGAGAAAGAAACTGGTGATTAAAACGGACAAGATGGGGAGAGAGTGCCAGCCTGAAACTGTCCATAGACTCCCCAGACTTGCAGACTTGCAGACTGTCAATAGACTCCTCAGACTTGCAGACTTGCAGACTGTCAATAGACTCCCCAGACTTGCAGACTTGCAGACTGTCAATAGACTCCTCAGACTTGCAGACTTGCAGACTGTGGGGATTCATTTCGCAACTGTTGCTCGAAGGTAAATATTTATGAGGAGGCTTTTCAGCCCTTCCAGCTAGCTTGTCGCTTGCATCAGCCGTTGAACAGTTCAATAAAGTCCCCTCAGCCGAAAAACTTGGCCTACGTAGGACCGAGAACCAGTGCTACGGAGGACAAAGAACCCTGGGCTTCGTAGGACCGATAACCCTAGGCTCCGTAGGACATAGAACCGATAACCCTCGGCTTCGTAGGACATAGGACTGATAACCCTGGGCTACGTAGGACCGAGAACTCTGGGTTACGTTAGACCGATAACCCTGGGCTACGTAGGACCGGTAACCCTGGGCAAGGTGGGACGTAGGACCGATAACTCTGGTCTACGTAGGACCGGTAACCCTGGGATACGTAGGACCGATAACCCTGGAATATGTAGGACCGATAACCCTGGGCTACGTAGGACCGATAACCCTGGGCAACGTGGGACGTAGGACCGATAACTCTGGTCTACGTATGACCGATAACCCTGGGCTACGTAGGACCGATAACCCTGGAATATGTAGGACCGATAACCCTGGAATATGTAGGCCGATAACCTTGGGCTTCATAGGACGTAGGACCGATAACCCTGGGCTACGTAGGACTGATAACCCTGAGCTACGTAGGACCGATAACCCTGGAATATGTAGGACCGATAACCCTGGGCTACGTAGGACCGAGAACCAGGGCTACGTAGGACCGATATCCCTGGGCTTCGTAGGACCGATAACCTTGGATACGTAGGACCGAAAACCAGAGCTACGTCCGTCATTGACGCCTAGATTAAGTCAGAACATAGTGTGCTTCTCCTGCTGTCAGGATTTCTGTTTTCCTAATTCCCGGCTTCACAGCTCATTTAGCTACTTTTCTGCCCAGTCCTCTTCCAGCATGCAGACTGGCATGAGTTGTGAACGGTGAGACCATGGACCTATATATGTATATATAGGTCCATGGAGAGACTTTGACTTCAGAGTTCAGGAGCTGTGTGAAAGTCGAGGTGGCCGTCCTGGGCTCCCGTCCCTAATAAGCCTTACGGTTTCTGTGGACGTAAAGCAACACTTCAACAACTTTGACTTGGGAGCTCTGGAACTGTGTGAAAGTCGAGGTGGACGTCCTGGGCTCCCGTCCCTAATAAGCCTACGGTTTCTGTGGACGTAAAGCAACACTCAGCCAACCAACTTTGACTTGCCTTGACCTGATTGTGATCTGATAAATGTTATTTCACGTGATACCGTTGACAGGAAGACAGTGTATTGGCCACACTTTGAACATGCTGTAATTTATTGACGGTTGTTACTTTTGATGAAGTATTTCCGTCTTTGAAATCATACGTCCCTACTTTTGTTTACTCTGTAGATCTTTGTTTTGTTTTTTCGTCTTTTGCTCGATACATGTTCATATATTTGCGGTCCAGATATACTGATATGGGACGGCTGACTGTTGGAATTTTACTTACTTATTTACTTACTGAATTAATTACTGACCGACTGATTGGCTGACTTACTCTACATTCAATACACAAATATTGATTTTCAGTCATAGGGACAGTGATAATTATTCCCACTCCTTATTGACTATTAAACTTGTTTAAAGAGTCTGTTGAACTGCAGCACACCCTAGCTGTCGTCAAAAGCACCCTGTGTAAACAGCACGTGAAACCAATGAGCCACTGTAGCAGGATCTGACCCAATATTTTGACAGCGCCGTTACTGATTTTATTTCAACGGGTAAGGTAAGCGGCAAACAGCAGATGATAAAGCAGATCTTGGCCTGATTGTTTTAAGGTCTGTCTGTCTGTCTGTCTGTCTGTCTCTGTCTGTCTGTCTCTGTCTGTCTCTCTGTCTCTCTCTGTCTCTGTCTGTCTGTCTCTCTGTCTTGTCTCTCTGTCCCCTGGGCTTCTGTCTCTTCGTCTCTGTCCCTTCTGTCTGTCTGTCTGTCTGTCTGTCTGTCTGTCTCTCTCTCTCTCTCTCTCTCTCTCTCTCTCTCTCTCTCTCTTCTCTCTTCTTTCTCCTCTCTCCTCCTCTCTCTCTCTCCCTCTCTCTCTCTCTCTCTCTCTCTCTCTCTCTCTTCCTGCTTCTCTTTTTGTTTGTTGTGGTGGTTTTTTTCGTTTGGCATTGTTTTGCAATGTGTGTGTGTGTGTGTGTGTGTGTGTTGTGTGTGTGTGTGTGTGTGTGTGTGTGTGTGTGTGAGAGAGAGAGAGAGAGAGAGAGAGAGAAAGGGAGAGAGAGAGCGTCAAAGCAGAGAGTTAGACGCACGTACTTTCGGTGTTGTGATAGCCCCGATTTGCTACAGGATACAGTTTGGTGTGGTCACCTCTTATTGTTGCAGACATGTTACTACACACTGTGGGATCTCCTCTTGTTGTTCCAGGCATGGTATTAAAAACTATGTGATTTCCTCTTACTGTTTGGACATGTTATTTAAGACCGATCGTCGTCAGTGTGAAGGGCATTTAGTGACAATTCGTCAATGTGCCTCTGCAGTAAAACTTATATTATTTATATATATATATTTATTTAATTCGTTTGACTTCCCACAACAAATTCCAGCACGCATAAGGGGTTATATATATATATAGAGATATATCGATATAGATATATATGTTTTATGGTTAAGATGATGTTTGAGATTCAAAGCACTTTGCCCCCATTCAGAATGTCTTTTGGTAAATGTGTGTGTGTGTGTTGTGTGTGTGTGTGTGTGTGTGTGTGTGTGTGTGTGTGTGTGTGTGTGTGTGTGCCAGTGCGTGCTATGTGTGTGTGTGTGTGTGTGTGTGTGTGTGTGTGTGTGTGTGTGTGTGTGTGTGTGTGTGTGTGTGTGTGTGTGTGTGTGTGTGTGTGTGTGTTTTATGGTTAAGATGATGTTTGAAATTCAAAGCACTTTGCCCCCATTCAGAATATCTTTTGGTAAATGTGTGTGTGTGCGTGTGTGCGTGCGTGCGTGCGTGCGTGCGTGCGTGCGTGCGTGCGTGCGTGCGTGCGTGTGTGTGTGTGTGTGTGTGTGTGTGTGTGTGTGTGTGTGTGTGTGTGTACGTGTGTGGACTGCGTGTGACTGTTTAAAATAATACTCTTCTTCTTTTTCTTCTCAAAATGAACACAAACACACCCACCCGAACGAAACTGCCATAAGGCCAAAACGTTGCTTTTTAATACAGCTGAGGTTGTGAAACAAATGACTGTTTGTTTTTATTTTTCTCCTATGATTTGTTTCCCCATTTTTGTATGTGTACATATATAATTATGTATATCATTTTTGTGGGATTCCCAACATATCAGTTACGCAGACGTGTAAAACGCCTGCGATTTGTTACAAAATGTGTAGATAGTAATTGATGGTACGTACGCTTAACAAATGTCCGCTGATTTTATGCCCAATTTTTCTTTTTTCTTTTTTGTTTTGTTTGTTTTGTTTTTTGTTGATCTCTTGATTCTGTGAACAGTTTTGGAAGAAAGTGAAATGAATCACTTTCTTGAATAATGCTTTATGCTTCCTTCCTTTGACCTTCCTCTTTGTGGTTGTTTCAATAAAGATGACAATTTTGCCAGCAATGTTTGTGCTTTGATATGAAAACATTGAATATTTAAACTGGACGTTATTTATTTCGACGGAACTCAACCATGTGCAATGATGCGATGATGATGAATTGTGCTTGTGTTAATCGCTGTATTTAATCTCTGTAAATGTGCATATCAAACCTGTATACGAACAAAGAGTGGAATAGTTTGCTATGTTTGAAAAAGCTACTTTTGAACTCAGAGAAACGGGACTCTCTCTCTCTCTCTCTCTCTCTCTCTCTCTCTCTCTCTCTCTCTCTCTCTCTCTCTCTCTCTCTCTTCCTCTCTCTCTCTCCCCACACCCACACCACACACACACACACCACACACACACACACACGCACGCACGCCCCCGCACGCACGCACGCACGCACGCACGCACACACACACACACACACACACACACACACCACACACACACACACACACACACACACACACACACACACACACACACACACACACACACACAGATGATGTGTACCTATATGTTAGGGCCACCTTCTTATTGCTGCATAAGATCGGGGGGGGGGGGGGGCCTTGTGTTTTTTCTCTGATTTTTAGAATTTCGGGAGCTTTTGGGGTTTTTGGTGCATGTTGTTTTTGTGTCCTTAATTGTTTAAAGAATTTTAACAAATACTTTTTGGGTTTGTTTTTGCTGTTGTTTTTGTTTTAAATGGTTTTGAAAAAAAATCCTATATTGGGAAAGCAATAAGATTTTGCTTCTATTCATACTGTTTTCGAGCGTTAATGTGTAGGAATGGTATTATATACTGGACAGTCAATACTTCTTCTTCTTTCATACTTCTTTTTCACGCCGTTTTTTCTGTGCTGTATCTTAGTTCTCCTCTTCCTCTTCTTCTTCT
>JABMCL010002978.1:137500-142500 GCA_018857735.1 Alviniconcha marisindica
CACACACACACACACACACACACCACACACACCCCACCACCACACTCACCACCACACTCTCACCTCCCTCTCTCTTCTGCTCGTCTCTCTTTCTCTGTTTTATTTTATGATGCTGTATTTGTCTATAGCCTTCTGTAATAATATTTACTGTGATGTCTGGTTATTGTAGTACTGTAGCAACGGCAGATATGTGAGTCGGCCTGCTAATATCTTCACGTTGAGAAATAAAGTTCAATCAATCAATCAATTCATTCTTCTTGGGCTCGGGTCTTTCTTCTCTCTCTCTTTCTTCTCTCTCTTCTCGTTTCTTTCTCTCTCTCTGCGTGTGTTTTGTGTGTTTGTGTGTGTGTGTTGTGTGTGGTTGTGTGTGTGTGTGTGTGTGTAGTGTGTGTGTGTTGTGTTGTGTGTGTTGATTGTGTGTTGTGTGTGTGATTGGTGTGTGTGTGTGTGTGTGTGTTTGGTTTACGCGGAGCGTCGCGTTCTTGTATGTCGTTTTTGCCATATGTGGTATTGTTAGCTTTTCTGTTACAAACATATTGCATTTGGGTATTTCGCTGTGGGGGGGGGGTCCTCTTTGTTGGTAGAGTTTGTGATTTGTTTATTTATTGGTTTTGGGGGCGGCGTTGTTTTGTTAGTTTGTTTGTTTGTTTGTTTGTTTGTTTGTTTTAAGTTGTAAAGCGCTGAGTCTCCAAAATCGCTCTGCAAATGTCCTAGTAGTAATAGTAGTAGTAGTATCATCATCATCATCATCATTAAGCCCGTTCCTAATTGGGTGAATGTTCGTTCGCGAACCTAGTTGGAAGTATTCGGCGAACCTAGTTGGTTCTTAATTGGGCGAACTTTTCTTCGCGAACCTAGTTGGGAGTATTTCGTCGAAGCTATATTCGGGGTCCAAAAAGCTTCGCTCAACATGTTCTGGGAACATTCGCCCTATTCGACGAACATTGCCTCTGATTGGCTGAGAGCAGAGCTCTCCTGTGGATGAAGAAAAAATAAAAATAAAAATGGATGACGGTGTCGCTAGGTTCTTCACTCGCTTCGGAGGATTTTTTTAATTTGTTGACTTGGGGGGGCGCAGCCTTGTCTCGGAGGCCCAGAATGAGATAGTAGTTAGTTGAATTACCCTGTGAGGGATGATTAAAGTATATTGACTTGACTTTAGCCTACATTTTCCATCATGCTGTCTGCTGCGCGTCTGCCGCAAGTTCGGGCCGAAGCTTGCATCGCATTACAAGCCAGTTGAGAACGAAGTAAAGTTTGGACTCTCCGAACCACGTTCGGCGAACTAAAAGTTCAGTTAAGAAACGAATCATAGTTCGTCGAAGTGTCCGAAGTATGTTCGGCGAACAAACATTCGCCCAAGTTAAGAACGAGCTTTAGGCTAACTTGGCCCACGTAGTCACCTGTCCGTTCCTTCGTTGGACTTGTTTAACGCTTTCTCTCAGGAGAACTGGCCGGGATACAGATCCCAGGAGGTGGGAGTGAGTGAGAGGGTGGACTGTACCCAACGCCCGCACTGCCACCACCTCCATAATTCTGCATTAAGACGAAATATCGATCAGAGCCTTTTTGACGATTTCATTCACTGTGAGGGGCAAAGTCACAAACAGTGTCCTTTGAAGAAGAAAGGAGAGACGAAGAGGGGAATCGAACCCACGCCGTCCGCTTATCATGCAAGCCTAGTCTAACACCTTACCGCTAGGCCAACCCGGCTCACGCGTTCTCATCCAAATAGTAAACATGGTGCTTAACGTCCTCAGAAACCATAAGGCTTATTACGGACGGGGTGAGGGGGGAGAAGGGGGTGTTGAGGTGGGGGGAGAGGGAGATTATATACCTATCGCTACACTGTCACCACCAGGATGATACCTGCATTAAGATGGGCAGCGATGAGAGCCATTTTAATGTTCCATTGATTGTGAGGGACAAAGTCACAAGACAGTGTCCACAGACCACAACTTTTGAAGAGAAAGGACAGCCGAAGCGGATTCAAACCGAGGTCCCTCTGCTTACCAGCCTAACGCCTTACCGCTAGGCCAAACCGGCTCACGCCCTCTCATCCAAGTAAGTAAAGATGGTGCTTAACGGCCACAGAAACCGCAAGGCTTATTAGGGACGGGGAGAAGGGTGAGGGTGTGGGCGGTACAGAGCTTGGATATACCTATCGCTACGCTATCGCTACCAGAATGACTCCTGCATTAAGATGGGCAGCGATGAGAGCCATGTTAATGTTTCATCAATTGTGAGGGACACAGTGAAAAGACAGCGTCCACAATCACCTTTTTGAAGAGAAAAGAGAGCCGAAGCGGATTCGAACCGAGGTCCCTCTGCTTACCAGCCTAACGCTTTACCGCTAGGCCAAACCGGCTCGCACCATCTCATCCAAGGGCCGATCACACTTTTTATACTCCCAGAACTAGACCAGCTTCCGGTTAGTGTCAGAGACCAGACAACAGGAAATGGGTTTTGGGTGAAGTTCTGCAAACTCGGCCGACAAACAATTTAAAACCGTCGGTTGTCGTTGTGCAGATTTAACAATGTGTCCGAAGTAATAAGTAAAAACAAATAGCCTACTCTGTTTTGGCCTTTTCGCTTATGCGGAGATCTTGGGGGCATTTTGGGGAGATAACTCGACAGATTTGAATAAGTGTGCCCATTATTAAGATACACTAGTGATTATTTGATGCCAGAGAGAGGGTTGAGGGAGGGAGGGAGAGAGAGGGGGGAGGAAGGGAGAGAGAGGGGGAGAGAGAGAGGGAGGGAGAGGGGGAGAGAGAGGGGTGAGTGAGAGGAAGGGAGAGAGAGCGAAAGAGAGAGGGACAGAGAGAAAGAGAAGGGGGAGAGAGAGGGAGGGAGAGAGGGGGGGAGAAACAGACAGACAGACAGAGACAGAGAGACACAGAGAGACACAGAGAGAGACACAGAGACAGAGAGAGACAGAGAGACTGACACTGACATATTTAATTGAACAGGCCAACATCCCTTTTGAATACCGGAGCAAAAGACTCACAGAGCCCAGAGAGAGACAGAGACAGGGAGACAGAAACAGGCAGACAGACAGAAACAGAGAGAGCACAAACAAACGAACAATAGCTGTATCCGATCGTCGTCCAGTGACGTCAGTATAATCCTCTGAACACCGCCAACAACACGAGAACAGCAGCAGCAACAATTAGCGAGACGTATAGCTGGACATAATAGGAGACAGAGAGAGGGAGAGAGATTGTGCATGCATCCATACTCGGCCATCAAAATAACGAAGGTAAGTTGATCACCACCGTCCAGTTTCTCCGCTCCTGTTTCCAGTCCACATGACTGCTGCGTACAGTCAGCCCTCCGTTTTGCGCTCGTAAGTGATTCTACATGATTGACTAGCTTTTTAATTTTATATAGCCCGTTTTTGAATATCCACCAAAGTGGTGTCCTTACAGCTCTGGCATGGCTGGTGCCACATGAAAGTGCTGCCGTCTCGGCACAAGTTCTATGTACACCATAAACCATGAATCAGGTCACTTCGTGCCTGCTTAGCTGTAACCTGCCATCACCACTTTTAGCAGAATGACCGGGATCTTTTACGTGCTACTGCGGTAACACGAAACGGATACCGAAATAAGAGTCAGCACAGAAAGTTGAAGAAGAAAAAAATCTCCCTCCGCTCCTGCAGGGATTCGAACCCGCGACCTTTCAGTCGCGAGTCCGGCGCTCTAACCACTGAGCTATCCCCGTTTCCCAAGCTGACTGTAGGGGCTTAATTAAGTTCCACAGGGACCACAAACGGTTTATTAGGGACGAGGAAAACAGGCCGCTCCAGTACCTAGCAGTAGCTCGTCACAAGCGTTCGAACCCGCCGCAAAGACCGAAGAGACCGTCATGGAGTAAGTAAGTAACCATGGTGCTTAACGTCCACAGAAACCATCAGGCTTAACGTCCACAGAAACCATCAGGCTTATTAGGTACAGAGAAACATGGAGTAAGTCAAGAAACCATAGGCTTAACGTCCACAGAAACCATCAGGCTTATTGGGGACGGGGAGAAGGGGGGGAGGGGGTATGGGGGTAGGTAAGTAAGTAACCATGGTGCTTAACGTCCACAGAAACCATCAGGCTTATTAGGGACGGGGAGAAGGGGGGGGAGGGGGTATGGGGGTAGGTAAGTAAGTAACCATGGTGCTTAACGTCCACAGAAACCATAGGCTTATTAGGGACGGGGAGAAGGGGGGGGGGGTATGGGGTAGGTAAGTAAGTAACCATGGTGCTTAACGTCCACAGAAACCATGAGGCTTATTAGGGACGGGGAGAAGGGGGGGGGAGGGGGTATGGGGGTAGGTAAGTAAGTAACCATGGTGCTTAACGTCCACAGAAACCATAGGCTTATTGGGACGGGGAGAAGGGGGGGGGGGTATGGGGGTAGGTAAGTAAGTAACCATGTGCTTAACGTCCACAGAAACCATCAGGCTTATTAGGGACGGGGAGAAGGGGGGGGAGGGGGTATGGGGGTAGGTAAGTAAGTAACCATGGTGCTTAACGTCCACAGAAACCATCAGGCTTATTAGGGACGGGGAGAAGGGGCGGGGGGAGGGGGTATGGGGGTAGGTAAGTAAGTAACCATGGTGCTTAACGTCCACAGAAACCATCAGGCTTATTAGGGACGGGGAGAAGGGGCGGGGGGAGGGGGTATGGGGTAGTAAGTAAGTAACCATGGTGCTTAACGTCCACAGAAACCATCAGGCTTATTAGGGACGGGGAGAAGGGGGCGGGGGGAGGGGGTATGGGGGTAGGTAAGTAAGTAACCATGGTGCTTAACGTCCACAGAAACCATAAGGCTTATTAGGGACGGGGAGAAGGGGGGGAGGGGGTATGGGGGTAGGTAAGTAAGTAACCATGGTGCTTAACGTCCACAGAAACCATGAGGCTTATTAGGGACGGGGAGAAGGGGGGTGGGGGGGGGGTATGGAGGTTGGGGGAGAGGGAGGTTATATGCTACACTGTCACCACCAGAAT
>JABMCL010002978.1:150000-152500 GCA_018857735.1 Alviniconcha marisindica
CAATGCAGACATTCGGGTATGCGTGGAATGCAGACATTCGGGTATGCATACAATGCAGACATTCAGGTGTGCATACAATGCAGACATTCGGGTATGCATACAATACAGACATTTGGGTATGCATGCAATGCAGACATTCGGGTATGCATACAATGCAGACATTCTGGTATGCATGCAATGCAGACATTCGGCTGAAGATTGCAATCATGATTCAGGAACAATGCATGAACAGCGCATGCGGAAAATGGAGCTGTCCTCAGCACTTTAACGTTGCAGTGACGGTGAAAAGGTCCGGGGGGGGGGGGGGGGAGCGGGGGGGGGAGGTGGAGGGGGGGGGGGGGGGACTGGGGAGATGGGGTTGTGATCAGTCTCTATTGACACTTACTGTTGTACACGCAACCGTTAATGTTACATGAGGTGCACAGTCCCAGCAGATCTAATTCTCCGAGAACAGGTAGGTTTTTCAAGTTTTTCTAAAAGGTCTCCTTCTATTTACGTAATTAGCTCATGGGGAAAACTGTTCCACAATTTAGGAGTAGTGTTGGAAAATGCTCTAACAACGGAGTGCTGTCTGTTGTTGTTATTTTATTGGACGAAACTGGGAGTGCTGGGGCCTTTGCCGTGATTTTGTAGGTAATACACGCTTTTAACTTGAAAACCTACCTGTTCTCAGAGAATTAGATCTGCATTGTCCATTACTGACTCTTTCAAATTTCAGCCGAATGTACACATATATGCGTTAATGCAGTGGTTGTGTAGTTAAAACAAATGTCTAAACCCTCTCTCTCTCGCACACACACACACACACACACACACACACACACACACACACACACACACACACACACACACACACAACACACACACACACACACACACACAACTTTACCTTGTTTTGAGAAAAGTCCACATTTACTCTAACCAAACGTTTTAAGAAATCTGATTCACAGTTACAGAAGTTTAAAATACAGGAATATATTTCCACTTAAAACCTTTAGGTAGAGGTAAATATAACTTTTTTTTAAACTACATCACCAATGCATTAACGCACGTTTGTTTACACTCGCTGCAATACGGTTTAAAGACTTACTCACACAGTCCCGAAAGTTCTTCGAGTTGAGTCCGATTGTTGGCTTGGTGCATTGCACGATCTCTTCAACCAGAAAATTAACCACAAGCTAAACATGTGGAGTCTGAAATAAAAGCAGGTGTTCTTAAATTGTGTCTTGTTTCCTTGGTGATGATGAGGTGGTGATGATGGTGGTGGGGTGGTGATGATGATAGTGGGGTGGTGATGGTGACGGTGGGGTGGTGATGGCGGTGTGGTGATGGTGGTGGTGGGTGGTGATGGTGGTGGTGGGGTGGTGATGGTGATGGTGGGGTGGTGATGGTGGCATCGGGGTGGTGATGGTGGTGGTGAGGTGGTGATGGTGATGGTGGGGTGGTGATGGTGGCATCGGGGTGGTGATGGTGTTGGTGGTGTGGTGATGGTGGTGGTGGGGTGGTGATGGTGATGGTGTGGTGGTGATGGGGGTGGTGATGGTGATGGTGGGGTGGTGATGGTTGTGGGGCGGTGATTGTGGTGGTGGGGTGGTGATGGTGACGGTGGGGTGGTGATGGTGGTAGTGGGTGGTGATGGTGATGGCGGTGTGGTGATGATGGTAGTGGGGTGGTGGTGGTGGTTGTGGGGTGGTGATGGTGGTGGGGGGGTGATGGTGGTGGGGTGGTGGTGGTGGTGAGTGGTGATGGTAGTGGCGGGGTGGTGATGGTTGTGGAGTGGAGATGGTGATGGTGGTGGTGGGGTGGTGATGGTGGTTGTGGGGTGGTGATGGTGGTGGGAGGGTGGTGATGGTGATGGTGGAGTGGTGATGGTGGTGGTGGGGTGGTGATGGTGATGGTGATGGTGGGGTGGTGCTAGTTGCACTAATGGTCCAAAGGGTGGCTGTGGCACGAACGAATGAATATTTTTTTACGCGCATACAGCAAAATCCACTCATACATATGCACTTTCATAGCACAGGGGGTGGCGAGGTGCATACATATCTTCTCACACGCAAACCACATGAGAATAACACTGAGATAAGAACACACACGCACGCACGCACACACACACACACACACACACACACACACACACACACACACACACACACACACACACACACACACACACACACACACACACACACCACACACACACCCACACACACATACACACACACACACACACACACACACACACACACACACACACTCTCTCTCTCTCTCTCTCTCTCTCTCTCTCTCTCTCTCTCTCTCTCTCTTCTCTCTCTCTCTCTCTCTCTCTCTCTCTCTCTACTCTGCTCTCTCTCTCTCTCTCTCACTCCTCTCTCTCTAACACACACCACACACACACACACACACACACACACACCACACACACACACACACACACACACACACACCTCTCTCTCTCTCCTCTCTCTCTCTCTCTCTCTCTCTCTCTCTCTTCTCTCTCTCT
>JABMCL010002978.1:165000-187500 GCA_018857735.1 Alviniconcha marisindica
GTATTGTAGAGTTACTACGGGATACATTTACCGTATTACTGTATTGTAGAGTCACTACAGGATACATTTACCGTATTACTGTATTGTAGAGTTACTACGGGATACATTTACCGTATTACTGTATTGTAGAGTTACTACAGGATACAGTTACTGTATTACTCATACAGTTCTAGTATTATTGTATTGTAGAGTTACTACAGGATACATTTACCATATTACTGTATTGTAAAGTCACTGCAGGATACAGTTATCGTATTACTCTATTGTCGAGTTACTACAGGATACATTTACCGTATTACTGTTTTGTAGAGTCACTACAGGATACAGTTACTGTATTACTGTATTGTAGAGTTACTACAGTATACAGTTACTGTATTACTCATACAGTTATAGTATTATTGTATTGTAGAGTTACTACAGGATACATTTACCATATTACTGTATTGTAAAGTCACTACAGGATACAGTTATCGTATTACTCTATTGTCGAGTTACTACAGGATACATTTACCGTATTACTGTTTTGTAGAGTCACTACAGGACACATTTACCGTATTACTGTATTGTAGAGTCACTACAGGATACAGTTACTGTATTACTGTATTGTAGAGTCACTACAGGATACAGTTACCGTATTACTGTATTGTAGAGTCACTACAGGATACATTTACCGTATTACTGTATTGTAGAGTTACTACAGGATACAGTTACCGTATTACTGTATTGTAGAGTTACTACAGGATACAGTTACTGTATTGCTCATACAGTTCTAGTATTATTGTATTGTAGAGTTACTACAGGACACATTTACCGTATTACTGTATTGTAAAGTTACTACAGGACACATTTACCGTATTACTCATACAGGTCTAGTATTATTGTATTGTAGAGTTACTACAGGACACATTTACCGTATTACTGTATTGTAAAGTTACTACAGGACACATTTACCGTATTATTCATACAGTTCTAGTATTATTGTATTGTAGAGTTACTACAGGATATATTTACCGTATTACTCATACAGTTATAGTATTATTGTATTGTAGAGTTACTACAGGATACAGTTACCGTATTACTCATACATTGCACTGTGTGTGTGTAATACACACGCACGTGCGCACACACGAACGCACTGACATGTGCGCGCACATACAAACAAAAATAACACACACACGTGCGAGCGCGCACACATACACACATACACACATACACACACGCACGCACGCACGCACGCACGCACACGCACACACACAGCATGTCCACTAAAATAATTTAAGGACATGCAATTTGTTTTTAGTGGTGTGTGTGTGTGTGTGTGTGTGTGTGTGTTGTGTTGTTGTTGTGTGTGTGTGTGTGTGTGTGTGTGTGTGTGTGTGTGTGTGTGTGTGGGGTGTGTGTGTTTGTGGTGAAAAAATAATAGAAAAGAGTACGGTTTGGGGGGGGAGTTTTCTATTTGGGGTGCACCCAAACCCCTCTCGCCCCCCCAACCCCTCATCTGGCAAAAATGTGTCGGGCTGTTCACTCTCTCCCCCCCACACCCACCCCACCACTCACACACACACACCACCACACACACACACACACACACACACACACACACACACACACACACCA
Source organism: Alviniconcha marisindica (assembly GCA_018857735.1). Taxonomy (NCBI): domain Eukaryota; kingdom Metazoa; phylum Mollusca; class Gastropoda; family Provannidae; genus Alviniconcha; species Alviniconcha marisindica. The sequence continues at coordinate 166,618 of JABMCL010002978.1, forward strand.
CAAACAAACAAACAAACAAACAAAACAACAAAAACAACAACAAACCCACCACACCAACACACACAAAAATTGCATGCCACACAGCTACTTATTTATGGGTGCTGTGGGTGGTTGGTTGGGGTGCGCGGGTTGGTGTGTGTGCGTGTGTGGTGTGGTGTGTGGTGTGTGTGTGTGTGGTGTGTGTGTGTGTGTGTGTGTGTGTGTGTATTTGTTTGTGTGTGGCGCACGTGTCGTTTTTGGGTGAAAGAACAGTGACCAACCAGTGTGTATGAGTCAAAACACACACACACACACACACACACACACACACACACACACATCACACACACACACAACACACACACACACACACACACAAAACACACACACACACAACACAAAACACACACACCCCACACACACACACACACACACACACACACACACACACACACACACACACACACCTGCCCCATTCCCACCCTTCGCCGCATCTGCTATTGAATGTATGTTGGGGGGAACCCGGGTCACCAGCTAACACGGCAAGGAAAGGCTGCAGCTGTTGAATGTATGTTGGGTGGGTGGGGGGGGGGGGGGGGGGGGGGACCCGGGTCACCAGCTAACACGGCAAGGAAAGGCTGCAGCTGTTGCAAAGTAAAAGCAAAGCTAAAAACCCACCCGTGCGTACCCACTGTGTCGTATTAATGCCTCTGCATCGTCGTTGCCTGCTGTTTCTCTGCGTGGGGTTTCGTTGCACATTGCACAAGCCAGTGACTTCCAGAATCCCATCAATGCTCACTGCACTATATATATATATATACGCCCCTTTTCTCTTTTTTTCCCTTTTTTTTTTTTTTTTTTTTTTTTTTTTTTAAATACAGCTGCATCGTTTGACGGTGAAAAAAGAAAACAAAAACAAAAAAAGAAAAAAAAGTTGAAAAAAAAGTTGAAAAAAAAAGAAAAGTTCCGGAACTGCTTGTGAATGCGTAGCATTAATTAGTATTTGTGTATTTTAATTAATTAAGGCAAACGAGAGGCTACCATGGTAATGATGATGACGATTTTATTTTTAAATCACGGCAGAGACAGAGACAGTGACGGACAAAGAAAGCGGGACACCTTGCAGACATACAGAGAGAGAGGGAGACACACACACAGAGAATAGTAGTAGCAGTAGTAGTAGTAGTGGTAGTAGTAGTAGTAGTAATAGTAATAGTAATTGGATTTTAATGTCCTGTCAACCACACAGGGTCACCTCAGGACAGTCAAACTCAGGTCATAAGCAAATACAGAGACAGAGAGAGAAAGAGAGAGAGAGAGAGAGAGCACACATAATAAAATATATTTTAAGAATCTGCAAATACAGAAGAAGAAGAAGAAGAAGAAGAAGAAGAAGAAGAAGAAGAAGAAGAAGAAAGAAAGAAAGAAAGAAAGAAAGAAAGAAAAAAAAGAATTAATAAATAAAATTATTTCTAAAATAAAAAACGCAAACAAACCACAACTTTTTGCATGTTTAATATTGTCATCAGAAATTCTCAAAAATTAAAAGATGATGTAAACAAAACTATACCATTAATGCATGATGAATGCTTTGTACAATTTTTTTTTAATTAAAATTAATACATTATTTAAAAAAAATTAAAAAGGGAACAATTGAACGCTATATTCAATTACGTGGATTCTAAATTTTAAAACAAATCCACTACAAAGTAAATTCAACATTGAAAATGCTGTACAAAAACATCTGATTTTACTCAGTGCAACCCTGATGAGATAAAGTAACTAATCATTCCACTCCACCCACCCACCACCCTCCTCACCACCCTCTCACACACACATACAATATCATCATCATTATTATAATCATCGGCACATTACTGTGGTAAACAGTTGGAGAAGGGAGGGGGCGAGGGGGGGGGGGGGGGGTCATCACAGACGTAGACAACACACTCTGTAATATCATGCGAGTCGAATATCCTCCTTTCGCGTTAGTTCGATCACTTTGGCTTCTATCTAGAACTTAACCCCTTCACTGCCACGCTGTCACTTAAAAACGACCAACAAAAGAGCGGAATCGGAAACCTGTAGCCTTTTTGTTTTCTTTTTGTGCACTAGCACACGACAGGATTTTCATCAAAGCTCGTGGCATTGAAGGTACATGTGCCACAGGATCGGAAAATAATACTGTCTGCACGTGCGTCCGTGCATCTTTGAGCCCGGAAATATTACAGGCTGGGGGAAGTGAAGGGGTTAATCTAGATTTTATTGTCAAACAATTTTTTTCTCTCTCTCTCTCTCTCTCTCTCTCTCTCTCTCTCTCTCTCTCTCTTAACTTATGCCAACAATCTTTTAGTTTATGCCAACTCTCTCTGTCTCTGTCTCTCTCACACACACTTTATGCCAACACTCTTAGACGCCGGTACCTTCTCAGTTGTGGCAGTGAGTGCACTCTGCATTTCCGGTGTCTGTGATCTCATCTTCCAGTGTTCTGGCACTCACCACAACTGAGCAAGGCTCAAAACTTACCAAAGTACACACTGAGGCGTCAAAATAACCAGGACCAAAATACCAGGGAAAAACAAAACAATGCCAGAAATACCAGGAAAACTGACAAAAATACCAGGGAAAACAAAACAATGCCAAAACTACCAGGAAAACTGACAAAACGATCATTATTTTCGAAGCGACGATTAATTAAATTTCTAATTTCAAATGCATAATAAAATTGCATCTGACAGTCAGCCAAAGAAAACGAGAAAGAAAAAGAAAAAAAGGAGAGGAATAAAGGAAGGGGTTCACTTCTGTGGCTTTCAAGACTACGGTCTCTTGGACTGAACAACGATCACTGATTGTAGAATCAACACACAAGGGAGCTAATCACGCTCGAAATACGTGACACAAGTACTACAACAAAGACCGGAGTCGCCTCTAATTTGAGGATGTACCTCTCATGGAGTTCACGTACCTTGTATTTACGCGCATGCCAGGCGCGAGTTACCGTAGGCATGGCTGAAGTGTCGCTTTACGTCCACAGAAACCGTAGGTTTATTAGGGACGGGAGCCCAGGACGTCCACCTCGACTTTCGCACAGGCATACCCTAGTGGGAGTTTATGTACCTTGTATTTATACGCATGCCAAGCGAGATTTAACGTAGGCGACTCAGGTCTTTGTTGTTGTTGTTGTACTTGTGTGACGTCATTCGAGCGCTAATTAACTCCCTTGTGTGTTGATTCTGCACGAGCGCTCTGGGACTCGTTCTGTTTCAGATTTGACCATTGATTGCATTCAGAACGAAAAGAAAAAGTTTCAGATTTGACCATTGATTGCATTCAGAACGAAAAGAAAAAAGAAAAAAGAAAAGAAAAAAAACTGTCGCTGATGCTCACTTGCCACACACGCAGCTCCATCCGAGTGGTTAGTTTGATCAAATGGAGGACATTAGCTCTGTCGATGCAAGAGTGCTTTTTTACGACCCTGGTCAATTGAACGTGCACCTGTCCCATGCGGGCCGTGTTGCTGTCAGCTGTTGTCATACAGCAGAGCACATTTTATAAAGTATATCATACGCGCTGAGTTCTGTTGTTCAGTCTCCCTCTTTTATGGTGGGAGCTACTACGGTATTCATTGTATGTTCAGATCTGTACAAAACGCTGTATTGTTCAGTCTTCTTTTATGTTGTCAGCGGCTACTGTATTCACTGAATGTTCAGATCTGTACAAAACGCTGTATTGTTCAGTCTTCTTTTATGTTGTCAGCGGCTACTGTATTCATTGTATGTTCAGATCTGTACAAAACGCTGTATTGTTCTGTCTTCTTTTATGTTGTCAGCGGCTACTGTATTCATTCTATGTTCAGATCTGTACAAAACGCTGTATTGTTCAGTCTCCTTTTATGTTGTCAGCGGCTACTGTATTCACTGAATGTTCAGATCTGTACAAAACACTGTATTGTTCAGTCTTCTTTTATGTTGTCAGCGGCTACTGTATTCATTGTATTCATTGTATGTTCAGATCTGTACAAAACACTGTATTGTTCAGTCTTCTTTTATGTTGCCAGGGCCTACTGTATTCATTGTATGTTCAGATCTCTACTGTATTGTTCAGTCTTCTTTTATGTTGCCAGGGCCTACTGTATTCACTGAATGTTCAGATCTGTACTGTATTGTTCAGTCTTCTTTTATGTTGCCAGGGCCTACTGTATTCACTGAATGTTCAGATCTGTATAAAACACTGTATTGTTCAGTCTTCTTTTATGTTGTCAGCGGCTACTGTATTCACTGTATGTTCAGATCTGTATAAAACACTGTATTGTTCAGTCTTCTTTTATGTTGTCAGCGGCTACTGTATTCACTGTATGTTCTGATATGTACAAAACATAATGGTGCCAATAAAATGCAACACATAGATTTAAACAAGAATGTGCTGTTGTTTAGTCTTCTTTTATGCCGCAGGCTGCTACTGTGTTCACAGTATGTTCAGATCTGTACCAAACACAGTGTTGTTTATACCAAACACAGTGTTGTTTATACCAAACACAGTATTGTTCAGTCTTCTTTTATGCCACAGGCCAGTACTCTATTCTCTGTATGTTCAGGTCTGTACTGAACACAGTGTTGTTCAATCTTCTTTTATGCCACAGGCCATTACTGTATTCACTGTATGTTCAGATCTGTACTGAACACAGTCTTGCTCAATCTTCTTTTATGCTGTGGGCCGTTACTGTATTCACTGTATGTTCAGATCTGTACCGAACACAGCGTTGTTCAGTCTTCTTTTATGCTGTGGGCCGTTACTGTATTCACTGTATGTTCAGATCTGTATTGAACACAGCGTTGTTCAGTCTTCTTTTATGCTGTGGGCCGTTACTGTATTCAGTGTATGTTCAGGTCTGTACTGAACACAGTGTTGTTCAGTCTTCTTTTATGCTGTGGGCCGTTACTGTATTCAGTGTATGTTCAGATCTGTGCAAAGCACAATAGTGCTAATATGGATAAAATGCAACACTAAAAAAAACATGACCATGAACAAAAAAAGCGCTGTTGTTCAGTCTTCTTTTACGCTGCAAGTTACTGCTCTATTCACTGTATGTTAAGATCTGTACAAAGCACAGTGATGCCAATAAAATGCAATGCGTGGTCGTAAACAAAACCAAAGCTAAAAAAATTAGTATACCAATAAATAAATGCACCTCTCCACACTTATTATCTAAAACACACATAACTGTTATTGGCAAAAGGTGGTAAGACTCATTCCAACCCTTTAGCATTCCCTCCCCAACCCAAGCCAACCACCCCCCACCCCCCCCCACCCCACCCCCCACCCCCCCCCCCCTTGTCGCGACAAACAATATACTAATGGCAGCTCCCACCAATATATTCTCAGCTCTCATGCAGACTCACTGCGCTCGCATATGATTTGACATGAGTGATTAGCTTTTTCATAATGCGTTTTTGAATACCCACCGAAGTAGTGTACTTACAGCGCTGGCATGGCTGGTGCCACGTGAAACTGCTGCCATCTCGGCGCAAGTTCTGTGTACACCATACAACCATGCACCGTGTCACTTCGTGCAAAGCCACAGACATAAAGTGCACGTGTGTTTAGCTGTAACCTGCCATCTGCACTTTTGGCAGAATGATCAGGATCTTTTACTGTCACCAGCCACAGAGCCAAATCCGAGGCCAAAGGGCCTGGCAGAGGCCAAAGGTCAAGCACGATTTCCTCTTAAGGTTACTGACTGCAGGAAATGAGGTCGGAAACAAACGGAGTGAAAACATTAAAGTCCTGCCGTCAGGAAAGAGTGTCTTTTCTGCTGCAAGAAAAACCACTGGGCAAAGATCTACGTAGCATGTGTGTGTGTGTGTGTGTGTGTGTGTGTGTGTGTGTGTGTGTGTGTGTGTGTGTGTGTGTTTGTCTATCTCTGTGTTTGTGTGCGTGCGTGCGAGCGTGCGTGTGTGCGTGCGTGTGTGTGTGTGCATGTGTGCATGGATGCATGCGTGCGTGCATACGTGTGTGTGTGTGTGTGTGTGTGTGTGTGTGTGTGTGTGTGTGTGTGTGTGTGTGTGTGTGTGCATGTGCATGCGGATGCATGCCTGTTTTGAGCACTAAATATGTGTGAGTGCTGGCGTATGTGTAAGGATCTGGTGGGGAAAGAGTGTGTGTGTGTTTTGGGAGGGGGGGGGGGAGGAGGGTTAGGGGGGGGGGGGGTACATGAGCATGAGACAAAGGAAACAGAGATAATTTCACATTCTTACATTAAGTGTAGCTACTTTTTGCACTGATGTGTCAAAGAAACCCTTTCATTTTTATACACCGTATAATCGTGAACAGTAAAGACTGATTTTATTCGACTTGACTGACTGCATTCTTGACCCCGGTTCTGTGGTTCAAAACCACGCATTGATACTATAAATAGATAGTTGGCGAAGGGAGGCAACTATGTTTGTTTCCATCTCAAACATGCTGCGTCATTTTCACAGCACAGTCGGAATAAAACTACCCCGTTTGCACAATTCAACAAACTAAGCAAACAAACAAGGCACACTGTCAGGGTAATTTTTGATACAGTGTTTTCTGGTCAAGACAGCAATTAAGCCCCCCCCCCCCCCCCCCCAAAAAAAGAAAGAAATGAAAGGGGACAGCCCATGTCTAAAACTGGTGAGGATATCAGTTATGTACTTTCACTTTCAGAGACATTCAGCTTTGAGTGGAGCTTCGATTAACCCTTCGACGACCTAGGAATTTGCATTCTTCTCAAGAATGGTCTTAAACAGAGCCTTAGCAACCCCAAAACATTAACTTTAAGACATCATGTTCCATGTGTGGATGCACATTATATTGGAACTCAAAAAAAGGATGCCATACTACGTGACATAAGTAAATTATAAGAAAATTACGTCAAGGATGTATGCCATACAATGTCCTCAGGTCAACGAAAGGGTTAATTTTACGCTGAACAGCAAAAATGCCTCTGCTGGGCCTACTCCCAGGGCTACAACTGACCTCAGAGTGCCACAGTTAAAGGGTTAACCAATTGGGAGATCCGTACAGTTTCATGAACATCAAACGTAGCCTGGCATGATTGAATTACGCCATTATGTGCACCCGTACATTTAAATTACACACAAATAAAAGTGAAATCCAAGGCATCCTCTGGTTACAGCGCTTCAGGAAAGGCTTTGCATGTACATCACAAGTGAAACGGTGCCAGGACACAGTGTTTAAAGGCTACTCTTCCACTATGCCTACTGTCAGATGCTTTGGTCGGTTTTAAATAGGTTACTGGGGTTTTTTTAGTGCCAACTTCTTCAATACATTTTCAGTCTCTATTAACAATACATGTTCATGTAATGACAGTCTTTGCTGTTCTGTCATCGGTTCTCAGATACATATTTTTACCTTAAGGTACATGTGCATGTAATCACCATCTTTGCTGTTCTGTGATAGCTTCTCATATATATATTTATTTTTATTTTTATTTTTACCTTAGCCTTAAGGTACATAATCAACACACAAGGGAGTGAATTAGCACTCGACTCAAGAAATGTCACACAAGTACAACAGTACAACAACAAAGACCCGAGTTGCCTAGGTAACTCTCACCTGACAGGTGTGCAAATACAAGGTACATAAACTCCACCAGAGGAACACCCTCAAAAGCTGTCCCTAATAAGCCTTGTGGTTTTTGTGGACGTTAAGCACCATGTTTACTTATTTACACCCTCAAAACATAGTGCTTAAAAACTGCGTTATTAAAAACACAATTTCTTTTAAAGGCTATACAGAGTAAACAGGGTTTTAGAAAATGGAAACTAACCTGAGGCGCTGTGCTGGGAACTATCGTTGGTGGCAGCTGCCACAAGTATCATTTTTGTCGCAACAAAAGTTTTGTCACAACAAACCCGTGTTTGTCGTGACAAACGCATGTTTGTCATTACAAAACACATCTTTTGTCGCAACAAAAGTATGCCTGTTGTGACAAAACATTTGTCGTGACAAAATTATGTTTTGCAAATTAAGTTTTGTCGCAACAAACATATTTTTGTCGTGACAAACATTGTCATGACAAAAATATGTTTGTTGCGACAAAACTTTAGTTGTGAAAAAAATAAGTTTTTTGACAGTTTTTGTCACAATAAGCGGCTGGGGTCGGTGGGAGATTAAAGTGGATCATCTCTCCTGAGTCAATCTGAATTGGGGATTCACATGAATCATATATATATATTATACAGCAGCGACACAAAGAATGCCACAGGCCACAGCCTAGTGGTCCAAGGTGGTGCAATGTAAGCCTGTGAAGGCAGCTAGTGTGGGTTCAAAACCCCTGCACCACCCCTCACCCCCAAAAAAAATCACCCCCAGGCAAGAGAAACGTGTTCAGTTCTTCTGATTTAAATTAACATCAACACTTTTGTAAAGACACGTCATAACTGTTTTACCTCCCTGCGCACAACATGCACTACAATCATTGTGCAAGCTAAAAAAATAAAAAATAAAAATAAAAAAATCCCCCACGTCTTGATAAACAGCCTAATGGCTGGCAAGCATGCGAAACACACAGCATGCTGTAATAAAAGCAGCATGATAATCAGAACAATGATCACGATCACACTTGGAAATAATACCCCGAAGGAAGAAGATGAAGACGACGCAAGCCTCCCTTCCCGTTGGAGGACTCTGTGCTTTGGTGGCGATCACACTCCAACAGCGCCAAGAGCGCTGTGCCAACGTTAATCATCTTCCTTGCCCATTCGTTTGTGAAAGACTATTCCATGGGGGGCGCTGATGCATCCTGTTTCTCGCTGAGTCCGACTGGTGCCGGCTGGGGGGTGTAGGGCGGTGGTGACACCACCCCTGGGTCGGGCTTGGTCCATCCTCCTGCTGCCATTGGGGGGTAGGCTTGGGCCGGACCAGGGGGTGGGTACTGTGGTGCTGGGTACTGTGGGCCTGGGTACTGTGGGCCTGGGTACTGCGGGCCTGAAAACAGACAAGAGTCCATTGAAAGATTACTGGTTTGGTCGATCGTTTTATACTAATCTCTGATCTAATTTCTAAAGATTCAAAAGAACGCTATTTATTAGGACAAGACAAAAGCAGCAAATTTTCGGTGTAATCCCCTTTGTCAGGCTACAAAACAACACTTAAACACCAGCTAAATGCTCAGAAACAATTTTTTTTTAAATGAAGCAAAACAACACAGCTATAGAAAAACTAATAAAAATAAAATAAAAAGTAAGTGGTTTAGCTTTTCACTTCATTTTTCATTGTTTCTGACCATTCAGCTGTTGTTTAAGTGTTGTTTTGTAGCTTGACAAAGGGGATTACCCCGAACATTTGCTGGTGATGATGATGAAGTGATGCTTAATGTCCTCAGATGTCAGTTGACATATTAGGGACAAGTTGTGACCAATGCCAAAGCACGGTTCAATAATTCTTTACGTCCACGGAAACCAGAAGGCTCGTTAGGATGGACAGCTCAGGATGGCCACCTCGACTCTCACACAGCTCCTGAACTATGATTTTGCTGGTTTCATCTTGTCCCAATAAATAGTGTTCTTTTGAATCTGACTTTAGTGTCGTCAGATGTGATTGGCTTGTCAACTGATATGAATCAAACCAATCAGAATGTAGCTCTCTTCATTCATGGTAAACCACAGCTCACTCTTTAGCTTGGTATAAGTTCTTGGAAAGGATCTGGATCTGGATTTATACATTGCAGGGACCATTTTTGGCCATTTTTGCAACGGAGCTGGGAGAACGCAATGCAAATAAAACTTGTACTTAAAAGGAATGGTCTATACAGGTTGTCATTTTACAGGCCTTATTTAAAAACTGGCTAAAACACAAGGAGCCGGTTCGGCCTAGCAGTAAGGTGTTAGGCTGGTAAGCGGAGGGACCTCAGTTTAAATCCGCTTCGGCTCTCGTTTCTCTTCAAAAGTTGTCTTGTGACTTTGTCCCTCACAATTATGAAACATTAAAATGGCTCTCATCGCTGCCCACCTTAATGCATAAGTCATTCTGGTGGTGACAGTATAGCAATAGGTATATAACCCCCCCCCCCCCCCCCCACCACACACACACACACACTTCCATACCCCCTTCCCCCCGTCCATAATAAACCTTATGGTTTCTGTGGGCATTAAGCATCATGTTTACATTTTTGTTCTGACTGCCTGTCTGTGGGAGGCAACCCCTTGTCGTAGTACTCAGCCCGCTGCAGGGAGCACAGGAGAAATAAGACGAGAGAAATTAAAAATGAGTTTGCTTGGGTTGTTTGCAATGATGATATGGACCACACCATAACAACAAACACCAGTGGGGATCTGACTTCTTCTGATCCCTTTTTTTTTTCCTCTTTTTTTTTTGGGGGGGGGGGGGGGGAGAGGGGTCAGACCCCTAAAAGTGGCAGTGTAATCAACGAGCGTTTTAAACGACCTGATTGTGGCCATTGAACAGTTTCATAATGATGGTCAGATAAGGAATTTCCGTTCAGCAAAGGGACACTACTCCCGACTCGCGATCTTGTTTTATCGTGGAAGTAAGGAACACAGATGTACAGCTGTAGTGAAGATAACTGATACTAACGGAACCAGGAAAACTGTGCGATCATTCCATTGAACGACTGACACAGGACTGACTGCAGGGGACGGCAGGGAAAAAAAGAATTTAAGAACTGACTGATGATTCTGAACCAGCTAGTGGTCACTCCTCACTGACCTGCTGGGTACTGCGGGTATGCCTGGGGTTGGGGTGGCTGCACCACACTGGGCTGCTGCTGGCTGGTCTGCTGGAAGTTGTAGGTGGTGACCTGCTGCACTGGGGCTCCCTGCCGAACCACCGTACCGGAGGAGGCCTGCCGTTTCTTGCACACGCAGTAGATGCAGATGACGATGGATATGACGACGAAGAGAACGATGCCGACGACAATAGCGATGATGATACCAACACCAATGTTGACCACTCTCTCAGCACTTTCATCTGAAAAGAGACGTTTATATTTATTTTGTATTTTACCTCTTATTTCATGTGTATATCTACACAATTATAAAAACTGAAAGACCAGTTTCATAAATTTACAGTGTAAAAATGTTCGGTGGTGGTGCAGAAGTTCAAGTTTAACTTTTTGCCAATGGTCTGCACATGATATGTGAGCAGAACTGTGAGCTCCCTTGACACTGCAGCGCATGCACACTGCTTCAATGGGTTGCTTTCACGCCTTACACACACAGCAAGGGCAAGTTTCTGATTGTCGACTGACAATGAACCAACAATTAAAAAGAAACAACTTGCATAAATTTATTCTGTAGTTAATTTATTTTGCTTGGAGTACTTAACATTTCCTGATCCAGTGTACACAATGTAGCGAAAACAACACTTTGGAACAAAGAAACCCACACACCGGTTCTGACCACAGCCATGGCGATGGCAATGATTAGCGCTTGGACTATCGTTATTTTGATTCTGATTGATTGATTGATTGATTGATTGATCACTTACATATAGCGCTATTCTCCGCTCTCTTGAGAAGACTTGTGGTTCTGCATGAGTGACTAGCTATATAGCGCATTTAAAAACAAAACAAAAAAATGAATATCCACCGAAGTGGTATACTTACAGCGCTGGCATGGCTGGTGCCACATGAAACTGCAGCCATCTTGGCGCAAGTCCTGTGGACACCATACAACCATGCACCATGTCACTTCATGCAAAGCCACATATGTAAGTGTATGCGTGTTTAGCTGTAACCTGCCACCTGCACTTTTGGCAGAATGACCGAGATCTTTTACATGCTACTGCGGTAACATGGGGGTGGAACAGGTACCGAAATAAGAGTCAGCACAGAAAGTCGACCCTGGAGAAGAAAATTCTCCTGCCGCTCCAGCAGGGATTTGAACCCATGACCTTTTAATCACAAGTCCGGCGCTCTAACCACTGAGCTATCCCCCCCCACCCCCCCCAACCCCCCATGGTCACCATGCATCATCACAGGTGCCCTACAGTGTCAGTTATTTCATGGGAACTCAAACGAATGTGTGGAGTTCTTTGCATCCCATTTAAAACACAGCATGTGTTCATATTCGGTTCAAAATTAATCATACTCATAGGCTCCACATGTAAACACATTCTGTTTTTAGCTTTGTCAAACATGTTGTTCTAGTTGCTATGGCAACAACATGGTTGCAAAAAAAAAGCACACATACATGTATGTTTTTAGGTTGGTTTTTAATTCATTTTTCCATTCATATCAAACGACACAAGTGAGTGTCACTGAAGGCAGGGGTCACGTCACACTCATTGCAAAATTTTGCGTAAATACTGCATTTTCGGGTTCTGTATGCATTTTGGCCACATCACTGCGTCACTGTACACAAAATGAATGAACACCGATTCAGCAAGTTACGGTTCACTGGTGGCTGCCACGTCATTCAACACAAGACCGATTTGCAAACTCTGTGTGATCTCAGCCATGGCTCCGCACTCCTCCCCAGCACTACAAGTACAAGTCCAGTCAATGAAGGGCGGAATCTGGACGACGAAATAAATACGCAAGCTGCCGTTATTTTGGTCTGTATGGCGATACCCCCCACCCCCCCCTCACTGATCTATGCGCGTTATAGTTGGTAGCGCCCTGTGTCGGTGAAGAAAATTTGGATGCACAATGATTTATTTGAACTGAATCCTCACGAACCTGTATCTGGAAGAATAAACGGTCTCCGTATCAGTCTGGCCAGTGAGAAATCGCGTATCCTGCTAAACAGACCAGTGATAATTTCCGGTCAGTCGACAGAGGACACAATCCCAAACATGGACTCTGAAACAACCCAATGAGCCTAGTCTAACTGTCCGTGTGTATCAGAATTTACTCAAATGTAAATGACTACGAAGCTGTAAACAAAATGCACGTTGACATCAAATACGATTACGAATGAGAGAAAATGGTGGCAGCCTCGATTTCAACTTCATCTCGTTACTAAAACCTGCGGTAGACAAGAACTGGGTTTGCCAACATCGTTCGCTCATCTTGGGAAAATGATGCCACGTACAATGTTCCGATCTATTCAAACTCTTTATGAATGGCGTATTTACTGAACGTTTCCACTTTTTTGTGCACGGATAGACTTTCGTTTTACTATTTTTGTCTGCTCACTTTATAGATCGTGAGCTCCATCAATTTCGCTTTGTGCACTAATTCAGTCCAAGGTGTATGCTGTAGGCTACGCATTTTTCATATCACTGACGCAAAATACATAATGTTTCGTGTCGGTTGACGCAAATCTCTGAAAGGCAGCGCGACCCCTGCTAAAGGGTTGTAAAAATTATTTCGAAAGTGTCAATTTTGCTACCTTTGCAAGCATTAGATAGGTTGTTAACAGAACCTAAACTACAATCCTTGTAAAATAAAGTTTTCGAGTTTGAGCGTTGTGAAAGTCAGTGAGCGATTGTAAACCAGCCACATGGGCTACGTTGTAAAAGAGTTAATAAAGGATACAGATACGGAACGGGGGAGGCCGGGCCTTGGGGTGATAAAAACTGTCTGGACCACACTTTCTCCGGGGAGGGAGTTCTTCCCCGGTTTCAGTGCGGTCCAAAGTCATTAGTCATCACAGTACTGACGTCGACTATATATTAGTATCGTCGTTTTTGTCTTTAATTTTAAGCTGGCGATTTTACGAGAAGTCTTGGATTGAACTTGACGAATCTCACATGTACTACATCTGGAAATGAATGGGGGGGGGGGGTTATGACAAACAGTGAGACAGATGAAAAAATATATATAGTAGCAGTAGCAGGATACGGAATACGGAAGCAGTAGCTCAGCTGATCTCAGCTATCGTTCATTGAAGCAAAAAGGTTTTTGTTCTCGATAATAATCATTAAAATAGACTCACATGAATCGTCCCAGTCGTCGTCGAGAAGTCGCCTAAGTGTCATTTTGAAACTAGAAACCGTGAAAAACACTCTAAGTCTAACGCAAGCGGTCGATAGCAAAACACCCAGCGATGTTTACTATTTCTGAGAAGCGACACTTCCTGGGAAATCCCTGACGCATGCGCGTGGTGAATCCACAATTGGTTTGGTTTCCATATATGTATACGATACCGTTTAAGAATTGTACCCTTTCTTTTTAAATTGGAACGTACTAAATAAAATTTAGAACTAGTGTTATTTTTTTATTTTTTTATTTTTTCTTGACGTGTGTTACACTTATACTGTCCCAAAACACATAATAAACTCTAACACAAGTGATCGATAGCAAAAAAGCCAGCGATGTTTCCTATTAATTTAAGATTCTGTATTCTGTATTACTGCGAACGAGACTTCCTTGAGAATCCCTGACGCATGCGCGTAGTGATTCTACACTTGGTTTGGGGTATTCCAAATGTATGTGATACCGTTTAAGAATTGTTTTACAAAACAAAATAACGAAGTACTAAACGAAATTTAAAACTCGTATTATAATATACTTTACCTTCTTCTTTTCTTTTCTTTTTTTTCTTTTTTTTTTGACGCGCACGCACACGCTACAGTTATCACATCCAAACACACTATGTTAAAAAAAAAAAAAATCAGTAATAAATTTAAAGAACTCTATTTCAGTCAGTGCAACACCGGCCCTACTCCTACTGCCGGAAAAGTTTGTTTCAGTTTGTTGCAGGTGGGACATAATCGATGCCGTGAATCGATGATTGTCAATTGTAGAGATCAGCTTATTAGCTCATTATATTCCTTCGCTTTTTTCTCTTCTTTTTTCTTCTTTTCGTTTTTCCTCAAGTTTTTACGTTGTCACATCATTTTATTTCCCAGTCTCGGCGATGACTTGGCCGTCACGCAGATCAGATTGATTGCTTTCTTTCTCTCTCCCCCCCCCCCCCCCCCCCCACCCCCCCTTCATTCAAGTTTCTCAGTGCCTTGTCACGAGGCTCACTGAGCACCACTGCGGACTAAGCGGCCGGGGTGATCATGTCATGGTTGCATGATTATGGACTGAGCTGACGGATGCACTCAGTGACTGATCAATATGGGTCATGGCCGGCTATAGTTATTGCTTCTCGAGTCACTGAGTACTGAGAAGCCGCACGGACTGATTGATTGTCGGCCGGATATTTAACAACCTCGGACACTCGGAGATCGCGGCAAACGATCTTTTATTAGAGTGAGACTGACGGTGACATTTCACTCAAGATGACAAGCGAAAACTGATCTGGTTTATTCACACGGGGATTGAGGATAGCTCCGCAGTGGTTAGCAGAGCGCCGCCGCCGGGACGCCGTGCTCGTGATCAAAAGGTCGCGGGTTCGAGTCCCCGCAGGAGCGGGGGAAGAATTTCCTTCTCCACTGAGATTCCCTGAACTTTCCATGCTGACTTTTCAGTATTTCGATATCCGTTCCGGCCGCCCCCGTGTCAGTTACCGCAGTAGCGGCGGTGGCACGTAAAGATCCCGGTCATTCTGCCAAAAGTGCAGGTGGCAGGTTTACAGCCACTGAAACACACATGCGCCCTACCGATGTGGCCGCTTAGAATGCAGTGATACCGCTGTGAACTGGTGCATGGTTGCATGGTGAACACAGAACTTGTGCCGAGACGGCAGCAGTTTGGTTGTTACTACTGACATGGCAGCCGGTGTCACACCGGCCATGTAACAACCAAACAGCGCTGGCAGTACACCACTTTGCCAGTGGGACACACACATGCACACTGACACACACACACACACACACACACACACACACACACACACACACACACACACACACACACAACCACACACCCACACACACACGGCGGCGCCGCCGCAGCACCACACACACACACACACACACACACACACACACACACACACACACACACACACACACACTCACACACACTGACACGCACGCGGCACGCACGCACGCACGCACGCACACACTGACACAGAAACACACTGACGCGCGTGCACACACGCACGTACGCAGCCACGCACGAACGCACGCACGCACAGACACACTCGCGCGCGCGCGCACGCTCACACACACACACACGCCGGCACGCACCCACGCAGGAACGCACACACACACACACACACACACACACACACACACACACACACACACACACACACACACACAACACACACACACACACACACACACACACACACACACACACACACACACACACACTTAAATAATGTACTCTTTCAGGTGCTGTATTTCTTCAAATTGAAACAAATAGCCCATTACAAAGCAAAGAACCAAAACAGTCAAAAAAACAAAAAAAACTTCACACATACACGCGCGTGCTCGCGCACGCACGCATGCACGCACGCATGCACTGACACGAACGCACGCACGCACGCGAACGCACTCACGCACGTACGCACGCGGCATGCACACACACACACACACACACACACACACACACACACACACACACACACACACACACACACTCTCTCTCTCTCTCTCTCTCTCTCTCTCTCTCTCTCTCTCTCTCTCTCTCTCTCTCTCTCTCTCTCTCTCTCTCTCTCTCTCTCTCTCTCTCTCTCTCTCTCTCTCTCTCTCTCTCCGACACTGGCACACTTTATCAAACTGAAAGAAAACTTCAGTTTATCCGATCGTTACGTGACGGACATGATGACCATATGCTGAACAATGAAGTAAATACAGTTTCAGTGGTGATATTTCTTTGTTTGTTTCTTCGAAAATTCCATCCAATATCACGTGCCTGTACCTGTCGTCCAGGGCCATTGCGAACGTCCCGCACTGACCTCAGAGCGTACCATCAATCAAACGCAAGGTCTGACTCATGGCTACAGAGATAACGAGGGCGCTCAATAAAGTCGCCCCCCCCCCCCCCCCCCCCCCCCCCCCCCCCCCCCGTAGCAATGCACGGTAAAGGTGCTGAACTACTTGCAGACCACTTCCCACACACTTCAATCTCCGGACGAGAGTGAGAGTATATATATACTCCACGGCACACTCCGAGCATCGCTTTCCGGCACCTTGAAGGAAGGATGTCGTAAACCAGTGCTTGGAGTTTTATACCACGGTTGAGGTTATCACCATGCACTGTCTTTGTGACTGCCCAAGCATTGCAGTTGAAACAGCAATGGCGTAGTGCACAAGTCGCTGGGCAATGGCGAGGGGACACCGCCTTAACACTTCCATTGTTCTGGCGGCGGTCCACGGTCTCTCCGGCTACACGCAACTCACTCTCACCACCAGCAGAATGACTGAATCTGCATTTTAACGTGGGTCGGGAATAGCAATGGAGGTAAGCCGTGTTCATGTCCATTGATAGTGAAGTGGGTGGAGGAGGGTAGGATCCCGTTAGACAGCGCTGGATGAGGAAATGATCCCGTTGGACAGCACCGGATGAGGGTAGGATCCCGTTAGACAGCGCTGGATGAGGAAATGATCCCGTTAGACAGCACCGGATGAGGGTAGGATCCCGTTAGACAGCGCTGGATGAGGAAATGATCCCGTTAGACAGCACCGGATGAGGGTAGGATCCCGTTAGACAGCACTGGATGAGGGTAGGATCCCGTTAGACAGCACTGGGGGAGGGTAGGATCCCGTTAGACATCACTGGATGAGGGTAGGATCCCGTTAGACAGCACTGGGGGAGGGCCGCCGTTTCTTGCACATGCAAAAGACGCAGATGACTAAGGATATGACGATGAGGAGAACGATGCCAACGATAAGACCGATGACGACAGGGACGGCAATTTGGACCAGTTTCTCGGCGTTTTCCACTGAAAAGAAACGTTTAAACAGGTTTTTAATTTTCATTTCATGAGCCTACGCAGCTACAAAAACGAAAGACCTATTTCTGAAATTGACTGTGTAGAGATGTTCTGAGGCGACGCAGAAGCTTAAGCTGGACTTTTTACCAACGATCCGCGCGTGTGTGAGCGGAATTCTTAGCTCGCTTGTCAACGCAGCTCATGCGCGCTTCTTCAATGGGTCGCTTTTATCATTGGCGGGAGCTGCCACAAGTATCATTTTTGTCGCGACAAACACACGTTCGTCGCAACAAAACACGTCTTTTGATGCGACAAAAGTTTTTGTCGTGTCAAACATGTTTTTCTCGCGACAAAACTTTTGTTGCGACAATTTTGTCGCGACAAAAGTTTTGTTGCGAGAAGCTTACTTTTGTCATGTTTGTCGCGACAAAATACGTCTTTTGTCGGGAAAAAAAAGTATGCTTGTCGCGACAAAAACAAATTATCGCCAAAAATTATACTTGTGGCAGCTCCCGCCTATGATACGCTTTCACTCTACACACACATATGCGCGGGCAAGTTTTTGATTGTCTACTGACAGTGAACCAACAGTCGAAAAGAAACACTTTCTGTTTCTAACTTTGTCAGCCATGTTGTTCTAGTTGCTATGGCAATAACATGGTCGCAAAAGTGCACACACACGCATGTTTTTAGGTGGGTCTTTAATTCAACTTTCCAGCCATATACCAAATGCTACACTAAAGGGCTGTAAGAATAATTTCAAACGTGTCAGTTTTGCTACGCATTGTAGACTGTTGGCTGTTTCAGTGAGGGGAGGTAAGCCATGCAGCCGCATGGGCCACGATGGCAAAGAGTTAATGAAGGAAGGGGAGATAAAAACTGTGTGGACCGCACCTTCTCAGGGAAGAGAGTCATGCTATATTGTAATATGCGCAGCTCCTCCCAGTGCTAACGTAATTCTTTTTCTTCCGGTTTCAGTACGATCACAGCCATTAGTCGGGAAACATGCATCACAGTATCGACGTCGGCTATATTATTAGTATCGTTGCTTTTGTGTTTAAACCCCCACCCCCAACGAACGTAATTCTTTTTCTTCCGGTTTTCTTCAGTACGATCACAGCCAATAGTCGGAAAACATGCACTCCCAGCATTAGTCATCACAGTACTGACGTCGACTATATCATTAGTATCGTTGTTTCTGTCTTTAAGCTGGCGATTTGACGAGAGCTGTTGGCTTCAGTTTGGCGAATCTCACACATACTACATCTGAATTGGGGGGGCGGGGGGGAGGAGACGGCGGGGGGGAGGGTGGGGGGGGGTAGCGCGGGGAGGGTGGGAGGGGGGTGAAGGGGGGAGGTGTCTTTGACCAACAGTGAGACTGATGAAAAGAAATCTGTTAACACTAGCACTATCAGCATACGGAATACGGAAGCAGTAGCACTCATACCGAGAGACGGCTGAACTATCTCAGCTGTCGTCATTGCAGCAAAAAAAAAAAAGGTCTTTGTTCTCGCTAATCATCATCAAAATCGTTACAACAGACTCATATGATTCGTTCCAGTCGTCGTCCACGTGGAGAAGTCGCCTAAGGGCCATTCTGGAACTAGAAACCGTGGAAAGCACCGTGCTCTAACTCGAGTGCTTGATAGCCGACAACTGCCCAGCGATGTTTGCTGTTTGCGAGTTCCGAGTTCGGGAGTCGTGTGAAAGTCGAGGCGGCCGTCCAGGGGGCGTGAAGCAATACTGAACCTGCTTCGGCACTGGTCACAGTTTGTCCCTAATAATTATGTCAACCGACATCCGAAGACATGAAGCTCTACTTCATCATCAGCTGCTTGTGAGAATGACACTGCCTGGGAAATCCCCGGCGGAAGCCTACGCGTAGTGAATCCACAGCTGTTACGGTTTATATATATATAGAAGAGAGAGACAACACAGAAAACCAGAGAAGAAACCCGGGGGTGTGGGGGGGTTTTTTTGGGGGGGGTTTTTTTTTTTCCCCCCTTCTTTTTTTCTTTTTTTTTCCCCCCTTTTTTTTTTATAAAAAAAAAAAAAAAAAAAAAGGAGAGAGAGAGAAAGAAGAAAAGAAAGAAGAAGAAAAATTATTTTTCCCCTTTAAAAAACTTGCAAAATACAAACGAAATTTGAACAGCATTAATTATTTTTTCGCTATATTATTTTCTTTTTTTTTTTGTGTTTAAAAAAACCCAAAAAACCCCCAACGAACCCGTAATTCTTTTTCTTCCGGTTTCAGTACGATCACAGCCAATAGCCGGAAAACATGCACTCCCGGCATTGTCATCACAGTACTGACGTCGACTATATCATTAGTATCGTTGTTTCTGTCTTTAAGCTGGCGATTTGACGAGAGCGTTGGCCAGTTTGGCAACCCACATACTACATCTAAATTTGGGGGGGGGGGGGGGAGGAGACGGCGGGGGGGTGGGGGGGGGGGAGGAGGGGTGAAGGCAGGGTCTTTGACCAACAGTGAGACTGATGAAAAAAAATCTGTTAGCACGCACTGCACATCAGCAAGGAATACGGAAGCAGAGACCATACCGGGGACGGCGAACTATCTCAGCTGTCGTCATTTAAGCAAAAAGGTCTTTTTTCTCGCTAATAGTCATCAAAAACGTTACAACAGACTCACATGATTGTTCCAACGCGTCCACGTCGAGAAGTCGCCTGGGCCATTCTGGAACTAGAAAACCCTGGAAAGCACCGTGTCAAGGAGTGGCGGTTTAAACTGCCCAGGGATGTTTGCTATTTCTGAGAAGGCACTGCCCGGGAAATCCCCGACCCGCATGTGCTAGTCAATCCCCAGCTGTTTTTGGTTTCCTTTTTAAAGAGACACACACACATCCCCCACAAAAAAACACACACACACACACAAAATAAAAAGAGGGGGGGGATTACACACACACACACACAAACAAACACACACACACACACACACACAAACACACACACACACACACACACACACACACACACACACACACAAAACCCCCACAAAACAAAAACAAAAAATTTTCTGTTTGCTTTCTTTCTTTTTCTTTTTTCCTTCCCTCCTCCCCCCCCCCTCTCCTCCTCCCCTCCCCCCTTCTCGAAGTTTGGGGGAAAGGGGGTCCCCTTTTCTTTCGGGGGGGGTGGGGAGGGGTGGGCCCCCTTTTTC
>JABMCL010002978.1:195000-197500 GCA_018857735.1 Alviniconcha marisindica
GCAACACCACTTCGGTGAATATTCGAAACGCGCTATGTAAAAGGGCAGTCATTCGTTCAGAGCAGCAGGCGACCAGCGCGATATAAAAAGAATTAGTCAATCAATTGTGGCGAGAAATAATGTACATAACAGGGTTCAGACATAACTGACTATATGTAACAACCCCCACACCACACACACACACACAAAACACACAACACACACACACACCCCACCACACACACACACACACACACACCACACACACACCACACACACACACACACACACACACACACACACACACACACACACACACACACACACACACACACACACACACACACACACACAAGCACAAACACGCACAATCGCACGCAGGCACGCACGCATGCACGCAAGCACGCACACACGCATGCATGAACACACTCACACGCGCATGCACACACACATAACACACCCTCGCACACACACATATCCGCGCGAGCGCGCGCGTGCACACATACAAATACACACACACGCACACACACCCACACACCACACACACACACACACACACACACACACACACACAACACACACACACACACACACACACACACACACACACACACACACACACACACACACACACACACACACACACACATACACGCGCGCGCGCGCGCACACACACACACGCACACACACACACGTTCCATAGGCTTCATCGAAAGAGGCATCAATAGAACCCCTTCACTGCCCTGCATTCATGAACGTCATATGCCCGGGCCGTAAAAGTTCAATGTGAAATTTGAAAGTCTTTAGCTTTGAGCACGAGGAAGGATTTACATCCGTCGAAACAGCAATTGATATCCTGCCTCAGGATATTTGACCACGGCAAATGCTAAGCTGAATGTGATATTATATACCCCCCCCCCCCCCCCCCTCCCCACCACACACACACACACTGTATTTTGTACATGTATTTCCTTCTTCGCAGTTCCGTCATAATTTTCCTTTCGGAAAAGTGGGTAGCCTCACTCCACGCACCGTTACTAGTCCACACCGCTCCACACTACTCTGCACCCTTCACACCGCACCACACTCCTCCACGCAGCTCCACGCTGCTCTACACCCCACACACACAACTACACACCACTCCCCCCCGCTCCACACTTCTCCACACCACGCACACCACTTCACACCACTCCCCACTGCTCCACACCGCTCCACACTACTCTACATCAAACACGCACGCCACTCCACACCACTCCACACCACACCACACCGCTCCACACTACTCCACACCGCTCCACACTACTCTACACCGCACACACCACTCCAGACTACTCTACACCGCTCCACACTACTCCACACCAGACACACACCACTCCACACAGCTCCACACTACTCAACACCACACACACATACCACTCCACACCACTCCACACCCTTCGATTCCACTACGCATCACTCCACACACTACTCCTGACAACCCCACACCACTCCACATCGCTCTAACCTTACTCCGCACCACTCCACACGACTCCACAGACCTCCGCACCACTTCACACAAAGCCACAACAAGCACATCAAAGCTCGCGCATTTTGCGCGCTAAAATGTCAGCTTGTGTCAGGTCTCCAAATGATTCTGGGGCCTCAAACTCGATAACAGGTGGGAACCGATTGCGATTAGCTCTGTGCGGGGCATGTGGTACATTGGTTCAGATATTTATAATGCCGTTTTTCTGTTTCTATCAGTCTCAGCCTTAAAACCTATACACATTATATGTTTAATGGCGCTAGATAATTAGGCATTATTATCGACTTACTACAATGGGCGGGGGTGGCTCAGTGGTAGAGTACTGGGCTCATGGTCGGAGGATCGCGGGTTCGATTCCTGGCAGGAGCGGCGGGAGAATTTGCTTCTCCAGGGTCGATCAACTCTCATTTCGGTATCCGTTCCACCCCCATGTTACCGCTGTAGCACCTAAAAGATCCCGGTCGTTCTGCCAAAAGTGCAGGTGGCAGGTTACAGCTAAACACACATGCACCTTACGTATCAGTGGCTTCGAATAATACTTTTGAATGGTGTACACAGAACGTGTGCAGTGATGGCCGCAGTTTCACGTGTCACCAGCCATATAACAACAAAACCAGCGCTGTAAATGCAACACCACTTCGGTGAATATTCGAAACGCGCTATGTAAAAGGGCAGTCATTCGTTCAGAGCAGCACGCGACCAGCGCGATATAAAAAGAATTAGTCAATCAATTGTGGCGAGAAATAATGTACATAACAGGGTTCAGACATAACTGACTATATGTAACACACACACACACACACACACACACACACACACACACACACACACACACACACACACACACACACACACACACACACACACACACACACACACACACACACACACACACACACACACACACACACACACACACACACACACACACACACACACACAAGCACAAACACGCACACATACGCACGCAGGCACGCACGCATGCACGCAAGCACG
>JABMCL010002978.1:202500-210000 GCA_018857735.1 Alviniconcha marisindica
TTGACGTTAGGGTTGTTTTGACACCTTTTAGACGTCAGGATTGCATTTGACACCATTTAGACTGGACGTTCGGGTTGTATTATTCACCTTTTAGCCAGGATGATTGTATTTAACACAATTTTGGTGTCAGGGTCATTTTATTCACCTTGTAGCCAAGATGATTGTATTTAACACAATTTTGGCATCAGGATTATTTATTCACCTTTTAGCCAGGGTGATTGTATTTAACATAATTTTGGCGTCAGGGTTATTTTATTCACCTTTTAGCCAGGGTGATTATGTTTAACATAATTTTGGCGTCAGGGTTATTTTATTCACCTTTTATCCAGGGTGATTATATTTAACATAATTTGGGCGTCGGGGTTATTTTATTTGCCTTTTAGCCAGGGTGATTGTGTTTAACACAAATTTGACGTCAGGGTCACTTTATTCACCTTTTAGCCAGGGTGATTGTATTTAACACAATTTTGACGTCAGGGTTATTTTATTCACCTTTTAGCCAGGATGATTGTATTTAACACAGTTTTGGCGTCAGGGTATTTGATTCACCTTTCAGCCAGGGTGATTGTATTTAACACGATGTTGACGTCAGGTATTTGATTCACCTTTTAGCCAGGGTGATTGTATTTAACACAATTTTGGCGTCAGGGTTATTTTAGTCACCTTTCAGCCAGGGTGATTGTATTTAACACGATGTTGACGTCAGGGTTATTTTATTCACATATTAGCCAGGGTGACTGCATTTAACATAATTTTGGCGTTAGGGTTATTTTATTCAGTAGTTTTGGACATGAGGATTGTTTTAGATATTTCTTAAACGGGAGGATTGTATTTAACACCATTTAGACCTTATGGTTGTTTTATACACTGTTTAGACCTTAGGGCTGTTTTATACACTATTTAGACCTTATGGTTGTTTTATACACGATTTAGACCGTAGGGTTGCTTTATACAATATTTAGACCTTAGGGTTGTTTTATACACCTTTTAGACCTTATGGTTGTTTTATACACTATTTTTTACCTTAGGGTTGTTTTATGAACTATTTAGACCTTAAGGTTGTTTTATACACCTTTTAGACCTTATGGTTGTTTTATACACTATTTAGACCTTATGGTTGTTTTATACACGATTTAGACCGTAGGGTTGTTTTATACAATATTTAGACTTTAGGGTTGTTTTATACACCTTTTAGACCTTATGGTTGTTTTATACACTATTTAGACCGTAGGGTTGTTTTATACACGATTTAGACCTTAGGGATGTTTTATACACTATTTAGACCGTAGGGTTGTTTTATACAATATTTAGACCTTATGGTTGTTTTATACACCTTTTAGACCTTAAGGTTGTTTTATACACTATTTTTACCTTAGGGTTGTTTTATACACTATTTAGACCTTAGGGTTGTTTTATACACTGTTTAGACCTTATGGTTGTTTTATACACTATTTAGACCTTAGGGATGTTTTATACACTATTTAGACCGTAGGGTTGTTTTGTTCACCTTCTAGACGTCCGGTTTGTACTTTACACCATTTACGCGTGAGGGATGTTTTATACATGGGGATTGTACTTAGCTTCTTTCGCAAAAAGCATGAACACACCGCAAAAATACGCTGCACAATAGCCTACGTTTTTGAACATGCTTCTTATGACTTATGGCGACATATTTACTTGTCACACACACACACACGCGCGCGCGCGCGCACACGCACGCACGCACACACGCACACACGCACACACACACACGCACGCACGCACGCACACACGCACGCACGCACGCACGCACGCACGCACGCACGCACGCACGCACGCGCACACACACACACACACACACACACACACACACACACACACACACACACACACACACACACACACACACACACTCAGCCCACTTCGCTTCGTGTTGGCTCTGCCGACACTCCGTTCACGACCTGTGATCGCAACCCTGGCTTCATGGTTTCAGATAACATGACTTAACTGACAAGCACATTTTAACTGTCTGTCGTTACGCTTACGTGGAAATCAGATACATCGGCTCTATCCGCCAGTACGTGACTGTTGAAGCAGCCAAGACTCTCCTCTGTGCCTGTGTTCTCTCCTGGTTAGACTATTTTAGTTCTCTTTTGTCTGCGTAAAGACATGCGCTACTATAAATAAACTGACTAGAAGGACACGCTCGTGCGCACAACACTAATTAACAAATACCAGTTCTACGTTAGTTCGATTCGAGTCAGCGAAGCATCAAGGAGAGTCTCACGATTCTGTATTTGCATGTCCGGAGTCCAGAAACTGACACCCCGCTACTGACACCCCGCTACTGAGTTGACCGTCTCGTACTTTCGCACACTTAATACACAGGCGCAAAAGAAATGCAGGCCGCATTCACGCGACGAAGGCGTTTCGTCAGCCTGGCTGCCCACATTACCTTCACAGCGGACAACACAAAGTTCAGAACTCTGCAGCTAAACTAGTTTTGAAAGCACGCAGACGTGATCTGCTGCAACCTCTTCTGCAAGCTCTTCATTGGTTACCGGTCCAAGGGGTAAAAAAAACTACAAACTGTCAACTATCTGTCGCAGCGTTATCTCTGACTCGTTTCCTGTCTAGTTCTCTTACCTTCTTACTGCGTACACCCGTTTCTATGCAACTTCGCGCTTCTGCAAACACACAGATACTTCGTATACCCATGTTAGAAAAAAAAACGAAAAAACTTTCGGCCAACGCAGTTTCTCCTACTGTGCCCCAAAGCAACGGAATTCTCTCCCTTCTGACACCCGTCACATTTAATCCACCCATGCCTTCAAAACTGCGTTTAAAACTCACCTTTGCAAACAATACCACAAGTGATTTCATATTCTGTCTTCGTAGTTACCTCCCCTGTTTCCTTCTCTCACCCCTCTTTACATTCTTTCTGTGAACCCGTGTGTGTGTGTTGTGTGTGTGTGTGTGTGTGTGTGTGTGTGTGTGTGCGTGCGAGGAATGCAATATTATGACCATATAATTTATTGTTTTTGAAGTTTGAATGTATTAATTTTTGCTGATCTTGTAAACCACGGTGAGCTCACCCTTGTCGGTGAGATACGGAGCAATAGAAACGACCGCTATTATTATTACACACACACACACACACACACACACACACACACACACACACACACACACACACACACACACACACACACACACACACACGAGCGCGCGCGCGCACGCACGCACGCACGCACGCACACACATACACAAGCACTCTCTCTCTCTCCCTCTCTGTCTCTCTGCCTCTCTGTCTCTCTGTCTCTCTCTCTCTCTCTCTCTCTCTCTCTCTCTCTCTCTCTCTCTCTCTCTCTCTCTCTCTCTCTCTCTCTCTCTCTCTCTCTCTCTCTCTCTCTCTGATATAACCGCAATGGTTGACTGGGCGTAGTTACTCTCTCTCTCTCTCTCTCTCTCTCTCTCTCTCTCTCTCTCTCTCTCTCTCTCTCTCTCTCTCTTCTCTCTCTCTCTCTCTCTCTCTCTCTCTCTCTCTCTCTCTCTCTCTCTCTCTCTCTCCCCCCTACACACACACAGTTATGTGCCTCTTTCCTATTCCAAATCAGTTATCTGTCTCATTTTCCTTGCCTTAAGAAAAGAAAACAAAACAAAACAATAGAATCCTAGAAATAAATGAAAGCAGAGGAGATCCAACCTTGGTATTTTTTTCTCTTTTTTTCTTCTCTTTTTTATTTTATTTTTTCTTCTTCTTTTTCTTCTTCTTTTTTTGGGGGGTGGGGTTGGAGGGTTGCGTGGGGTTACTCTTATGTGAGCTACGAATTTGAAGTCCTCGGTATGCAACCACAAAAGCCACTCTCTACAAATGAAGAGCAGAAAAAGGTTGGCTCGTGACGTAATGCACACTTCCGCAACACACGGGAGGTTCTCCACCTAGGTGCCTAGAAAACAAATTGTGAATGTATGACAAGACAAAAGAAAGCAAACGCTAGATTTTCGTGAACACATAACCGCAAGTAAAATGTGTATAAAACAACCCATGAGGCTTATTAGGGACGGGGAGAAGGGGGTATGTGGGGAGAGGGAGATTATATACCTATAGCTACACTGTCACCACCAGAATGACTTACCTCTGCATTAAGGTGGACAGCGATGAGAGCCATTTTAATGTTTCATAATTGTGAGGGACAAAGTCACAAGACAGGGTCCACAGACCACAACTTTTGAAGAGAAAGGGGAGCCCAAACAACCCGAACTATGATCTTTGTTGCTAAAGGTAAAGAACTGATTTTAAACAAAAAATTAAGTTGTCTTCTCGTGTGTTTGGTTTGATCATAATTCGTGTAGAGTGACTATCAAAAAGGGAATTTGTTGTTGTTGTATTATTGTATTGTCAAGCAAGACCCCTATGTGAAATTTGCATCAGTACTTGCACTTTTCATTCTTTCTCACTGCAGTGAAGAGCACTGGTAGTGTACCTTAGATGCAAAAGAGTACAAACATCTAGGTTAAACTGATAGCCCCGTGACCGCTCATTGACTGATTAAAACTTTATGCCAGCTTGCAAGCAACACACTGTTAGTCCACATAACACCCACACTGAAAAATATTCCCGCAGGGAAGCCGTCAGACTTTAGCAAAGAAGGCAAGCTCATCGGAATATAATAGCAGCTGTCGTGTCTACGAAGCAGTCTTCTGTTGTAGTAGACGATAGTGTGCTATATCAGACAATCTGCCATAATCGTCGATAGTGTGCTGTATCAGACAATCTGCCATAATCGTCGATAGTGTGCTGTATCAGACAATCTGCCATAATCGTCGATAGTGTGCTGTATCAGACAATCTGCCATAATCGTAGCCGTTGTGTCTACGAAGCAGTGTTGTGTTGTAGTAGACGATCGTGTGCTATATCAGACATTGTTCCATACTCGTCGATAGTGTGCTATATCAGACAATCTGCCATAATCGTTGATAATGTGCTATATCAGACAATCTGCCATAATCGACGATAGTGTGCTATATCAGACAATCTGCCGTAATCGACGATAGTGTGCTATATCAGACAATCTGCCGTAATCGTCGATTGTGTGCTATGTCAGACAATCTGCCATAATCGTTGATAGTGTGCTATATCAGACAATCTGCCGTAATCGTCGATAGTGTGCTATATCAGACAATCTGCCGTAATCGTCGATAATGTGCTATATCAGACAATCTGCCATAATCGTCGATAGTGTGCTATATCAGACAATCTGCCATAATCGTCGATAGTGTGCTATATCAGACAATCTGCCATAATCGTAGCTGTTGCGTCTACGAAACAATGTTGTGTTGTAGTAGACGATAGTGTGCTATGTCAGACAAGGTGCCCATTCGTTTCAGTCAATCAGTTGCTCAAAAAAGACCGATTAATAATAATTTATACCAAAAATGTGTTACTCGCTTTATTCCTTCGGGAATACAAGGGGTGGGGAGGGGGGTGGGGGGGGGAGTGACATTCCGGGGCACTTGTGTCGCCGGTTAGTGCAGTCTGAGACACTGATACACCCACGATGTAGGGACTGTGTTGTCCAAAGTGACCCCCGACGCAGGGACTGTTTTGTCCGAAATTACCCACGACGTAGGGACTGTGTTGTCCCAAATGATCCACGGCGTGGGGACTGTGTTGTCCCAAATGATCCACAGCGTGGGAACTGTGTGCTCCAAAGTGACCGAGACGTAGCGACTGTTGTCCGAAACGACCCGCGCCTAAGGTCTGTGTTGTCCAAAGTGCCCCCCGATGTAGGGTCTGTGCTGTCCAAAGTGACCCCCGATGTAGGGTCTGTGCTGTCCAAAGTGACCCCCGATGTAGGGTCTGTGCTGTCCAAAGTGACCCCCGATGTAGGGTCTGTGCTGTCCAAAGTGACCCCCGATGTAGGGTCTGTGCTGTCCAAAGTGACCCCCGATGTAGGGTCTGTGCTGTCCAAAGTGACCCCCGATGTAGGGTCTGTGCTGTCCAAAGTGATCCCCGATGTAGGGTCTGTGCTGTCCAAAGTGACCCGCATGTAGGGAAAGTGACACACAAAATAGGGACTGTGTTGTCCAAAATGATCCACGGCGTGGGGA
The DNA here is from genome assembly GCA_018857735.1 of Alviniconcha marisindica. Taxonomy (NCBI): domain Eukaryota; kingdom Metazoa; phylum Mollusca; class Gastropoda; family Provannidae; genus Alviniconcha; species Alviniconcha marisindica. The sequence continues at coordinate 208,594 of JABMCL010002978.1, forward strand.
CTGTGTTGTCCAAAGTGACCCACGACGTAGCGACTGTTGTCCGAAAAGACCCACACGTGGGAACTGTCGTTCAAAGTGACCTCCGATGTAGGGACTGTGTTGTCTAAAGTGACCCCTGATGTAGGGACTGTGTTGTCCAAGGTGAACCACGACTGGGGACTGTGTTATCAAAAGTGACCCGATTGTAGGGACTGTGTTGTCCAAAGTGACCCACACGTAGGGACTGTTTTGGCTAAAGTGACCCACACGTAGGGACTGTGTTTTCCAAAGTGACCCACGACTGGGGACTATGTTATCCAAAGTGACCCACGACGTAGCGACTTTTGTCCAAAAAGACCCACACGTAGGAACTGTTGTCCAAAGTGACCCCCGATGTAGGGACTGTGTTGTCTAAAGTGACCCCCGATGTAGGGACTGTGTTGTCCAAAGTGAACCACGATTGGGGCTGTGTTGTCCAAAGTGACCCACACGTAGGGACTGTGTTGTGCAAGGTGACCCCAGATGTAGGGACTGTGTTGTCTAAAGTGACCCACACGTACGGACTGTGTTGTCCAAAGTGACCAACACGTAGGGACAGTGTTGTGTAAGGTGACCCCAGATGACTGTGTTGTCTAAAGTGACCCACACGTAGGGACTGTGTTGTGCAAGGTGACCCACGACTGGGGACTGTGTTGTCCAAAGTGACCCACACGTAGGGACTGTGTTGTGCAAGGTGACCCACGACTGGGGACTGTGTTGTCCAAAGTGACCCACGTGTAGGGACTGTGTTGTCCAAAGTGACCCACGTGTAGGGACTGTGTTGTCCAAAGTGACCCACGTGTAGGGACTGTGTTGTCCAAAGTGACCCACGTGTAGGGACTGTGTTGTCCAAAGTGACCCACGTGTAGGGACTGTGTTGTCCAAAGTGACCCACATGCAGGGAATGTATTGTCCAAAGCACCTTACAGCGAAAGTTAAGTATGCAAGTTACCGAGACAAAAGCAAGAGAGAGCCCATGTTGTTGTTTAGGTTTTGTTTTGCTTTGTTTTGTATTGCTTTCCACGCGGGAGGTCTTTGTAAGCTGTTGAAGCGTTGTATATGGACAAACTGTGTTTCGCCCTGATATAACCGTCATGGTTGACTCAAGCGCTAAAAACCAATTATCTATCTACCTAAGCTAGCTGTCGACAATAACCAAAAGTTCCAAACAGTAAAAAAAATAAAAAAATATTCGATTTTACCTGTTTTGCCTGCCGAAGAGACGCTTTAAACCTTAGCGTCGGAGAGAATTCCCTATGTTTTGTTCCACTCCTCCTGCTTGTGTTGTTTGGACACAAATGTGCAAAGGTTACATTGCTCCTAACAAGAACTGAAGAACTTTCATGGTTTGTCTGAAGCCTTCGTCTGTCAAATGTCAAAATCGTAGAC
>JABMCL010002978.1:220000-225000 GCA_018857735.1 Alviniconcha marisindica
TAAAAAGTAAGGAAATATTTCTAGTTTCAGTGACTTAGAATAAAAACTAAATAAAAACAAGCAGATAAAAAGCGAGCAAGAATATGTACGGTCGCACTCACAATGGGGTCTGTATTGTTTACACAACTGCTGTCACACCCTTAATTTTGTCTTAAAGTCACTTACATATATGCGCGCGCGCACACACACACACACACACACACACACACACACACACACACACACACACACACACACACACACACACACACACACACACACACACACACACACACACACACACACACACACACACACACACACACACACACACTGTTTTATTATCACCACTTGTTAAACACTGTTTTGTTATCCCTTCTTGTTGGGTACGTGTTTTGTTATCACCACTTGTTAAACACTGTTTTATTATCACCACTTGTTAAACACTGTTTTGTTATCCCTTCTTGTTGGGTACGTGTTTTGTTATCACCACTTGTTAAACACTGTTTTATTATCACCACTTGTTAAACACTGTTTTGTTATCCCTTCTTGTTGGGTACGTGTTTGTTATCACCACTTTTAAACACTGTTTTATTATCACCACTTGTTAAACACTGTTTTGTTATCCCTTCTTGTTGGGTACGTGTTTTGTTATCACCACTTGTTAAACACTGTTTTATTATCACCACTTGTTAAACACTGTTTTGTTATCACCACTTGTTAAACACTGTTTTGTTATCCCTTCTTGTTGGGTACGTGTTTTATTATCACCACTTGTTAAACACTGTTTTGTTATCACCACTTGTTAGGTACGTGTTTTGTTATCACCACTTGTTAGGTATGCTTTTTGTTATCACCACTTGTTAGGTACGTGTTTTGTTATCACTTGTTAGGTACGTGTTTTATTATCACCACTTGTTAGGTACGCCTTCTGTTATCACCACTTGTTAGGTACGCCTTTTGTTATCATCATTTGTTAAACACTGTTTTCGTTATCACCACCTGTTATGTACGTGTTTTGCTATCACCACTTGTTAGATACGCGTTTTATCACCACTTGCTAGGTAAGCGTTTTGTTATCACCACTTGTTAGGTACGTGTTTTGTTATCACCACTTGTTAGGTACATGTTTTCGTTATCACCACTTGTTAAGTATGCGTTTTGTTATCACCACTTGTTAGGTACGCGTTTTATTATCATCACTTGTTGGGTACGTGTTTTGTTTTCACCACAAGTATACGTGCTTCGGAGACAAATGGTTGCCTGAATCTCAGTTAGAGATAGTTCTTACACAATGGGTCTCAGTGGGTTCCCGAAAAGAAAGAAAAAAATGAATACGAGTTGTGTAAATTATGCCACAGCTAGTGAATCTTGACGAGCTGAACTCAATCACTGGAATTTTTCTCCTTTTTGTTTTCTCTCCAAGGTGCATGGTTGGTCTTTGCTGGTGGGAGCGCTTGGGGCGAGCTGTTCACAGACACCCCCCCCCCCCACCCCACCCCCCCCTCCGACCCCCCCACCCCCCCCCCCCCCGACCTCCCCCCCCCCCCCCGCCCCCACCCCTCCACCCGCATCCTCTCTCCCGTCCCTAATGGACCAGCTATGGACGTGAAGCCCGAACAAAATAACAAACAGACTCTAACAGTGTTCTCCTGTCCTTGCAAAGAGCAAACAGCAAACAGCGAAAGAAAGTCAATAGGCTAATCAGCCAATCGCATCGACCGATACATCAATTAATTAATTAATTAATTACTAATTAATTAATTAATCAATCGCTTCTATTTATAATATATAGAGAGTGCTATCCCCGGCTCTCGAGCAGACTCACTACGCTCTTGTCGCGTGTGATTCTGAATGACGACGATGATGATGATGATGATGATGATGATGATGATGATGATGAAGTAGAGCTTCATGTCCCCGGATGTCGGCTGACATAATTATTAGGGACAAACTGTGACCAATGCCGAAGCACGGTTCAACGTTGCTTTACGTCCACAGAAAACGTAAGGCTCGTTAGGACGGAAAGCCCAGGACGGCCACCTTGACTCTCACACAGCTCTGAACTCTGTGGTTGTGAGTTGATGATGATGAAGTGATGCTTTATGTCCTCAGATGTCAGCTGACATATTAGGGACAAGTTGTGACCAATGCCGAAGCACGGTGCAATAAATCTTTACGTCCACGGAAACCAGAAGGCTCGTTAGGACGGACAGTCCAGGACGTCCACCTCGACTCTCACACAGCTCCTGAACTCTGTGGTTGTGAGTGAGTGACTGTAGCCTCTTATGGAGCGTTTTTGAATATCCGCCGAAGTGGTGTACTGACAGCGCTGTTTGGCTGTTGCATGGCTCGTGCCAGTACTTGAACTGTGACGGCGCACGTTCTGGGTACACTATACAACCATGCATCAGTTTACTGTGTCACTATATTTGAAGCCAAATACGTACGGTGCCTGTGTGTTTAGCTGTAACCTGTCACTTTTGGCAGAATGACCGGGATCTTTTACGTGATATGCGGTAAGAAGGGCGGAGTGGAACGGATACGGAAGAAAGAGACATCTATGGAGTAAGTGGCCGTACGACAGGGAAAGCGGAGAGTGTGTCTTACAGGAATCCATACACTGTAGAATTCAAAGCCTCCTGGGATATACGCCACATCTAACAAACAAATCATTCCAGCGTACGAACCTTTACGGATACGCCTTCGACGGTATTTGTGTATCTTGCATTTACTCGCAGGCCTGGTTAGAGTTACAGTAGGCGATTGACGTTTTTGTAGTTGTGTTCGAGTTGTTGTTGTTGTTTTTAATTGTTGTTATTGTTGTTGTTGTTGGTTGTTGTTGTTGTTGTTGTTGTTGTTGTTGTTGTTGTTGTTGATTGCTTTTATATAGCGCTGTTCTCGGCTCTAGAGCAGACTCACTGCGTTCGCATGTGATTCTACATGAGTGACTAACTTTTTATAGCGCCTTTTGTTGAATATCCACCGAAGTGGTGTACTTACAGCGCTGGCATGGATGGTGCCACATGAAACTGCTGCCATCTCGGCGCGTTCTGTGTACACTATACAACCATGTACCATGTCACTTCATGCAAAGCCACCTACGTAAGGTGCATGCGTGTTTAGCTGTAGCCTGCCACCTGCACTTTTGGCAGAATGACAGGGATCTTTTACGTGATACTGCGGTAACACGGGGGTAGAACGGATACCGAAATAAGAGTCAGCACAAAAAGCTGCCCTTGGAGAAGAAAATTCTCCCGCCGCTTTTGCAGGGATTCGAACCCGCGACCTTTTAATCACGAGTCCGGCGCTCTAACCACTGAGCTATCCTAGCTCCCCGTGTTTTTCTTGCGAGCGTTGATTTACTTCCCTTGTTACTCGTAAAGTAAGTAAACATGGTGCTTAACGTCCACAGGTACCATAAGGTTTATTGGGGACGGGGAGAAGGGGGGGGGGAGGGGGTATGGAGGTGGCGGAAGAGGTGGATTATATCCTGCGTTAAGATGGGCAGTGATGAGAGCCATTTTAATGTTTCATAATTGTGAGGGACAAAATCGCAAGACAGTGTCCACAGACCACAACCGTTGAAGAGAAAGGAGAGTCGAAGCAGATTCGAACCGAGGCCCCTCTGTTTACCAACCTAACGCCTTACCGCTACGCCAAAGCGGCTCACTTCTTTCTTGATTCGTTCCAAGGTAACTATATTATTGCGTTTAAGTAGAAAAGATTCATGGTATAGATACTGTTTAACAGGTGTATTATTTTTTCTTCATATTTTCAGATGAACCTGATTATGCAGTCGGTCATTCCTGGACACCATGCTCTGCCCCCAAGGGCGGCGTTCTACAAAAGAAGCATACCACAATGCAGCAAACTTATTCCTGATGCTTCTTCTGCAATGCCCGCGCGGCTTCGCTGATTCTGACTCCGCGACAGGGTAACGCGGACGCAGAAATTAAGGTCCATTCTGATGAAAATTAATCTATAGCTCAGAAGTTCCTTTAGAAGCCTAGAGTGGACCGGACTTCAGCTTCGCATACGCTTCTACTGCTGATACGAGTTCTGCTTCTGATTTCTACTTCCCTGGGTCATTCGACTTCATTCTTCTCAGTCCTCTTCGAGCGTGTTGCGGGATGTGTGTCCTGAAAGGTGAATCAGCCTCCCGCTTGTGATTTCATGAGCTGTGTTTGATTTAGACGTGTTTCATTCAACGACGACGGAAAAGAGTCAATAAACTGTGCCAGAATACACGATAACGCCCGAGGGACAAGCAAGCTGAAGTGGCAGACGAGTTTTGAAGCGCGTTTCGTTGTAAACACATTATAAAAGTAATAATTTAAAAAAAAAAAAAAAAAAAAAAAGGTTAAAAAGAACGCTATTTATTACAACAAAACGCAACAACGTTTCGCTCTGACACAACTCTCGCGACTGACAGGGTTTTCATAGGTTAAACGGTTTGACTAAGTGGTTCAAGAAACTGTTTGAAGCGCAAGAGCCAATCACCGCTTATTCCTAGGCTGTCACAGAAAATAAGCCGAGCCCCGTGGGACAGTCTCAAATCGACCGCACCCACTTAAAGGGCATTATTTGCGGAAGGCGTGGCTGGCATCGGAGTGAGGCTGGAGATGGAATTATTTTTGCCGCTGATTATAAGACGTCTGTGCACGTGCAGCTTACTCGCGCAATAAGTAACGGCAGTAACAACAGGAAAAAGAAGTCAAACAAGCAACAGCCGTAACAACAGGAAAAAGAAGTCAAACAAGCAACAGCCGTAACAACAGGAAAAAGAAGTCAAACAAGCAACAGCAGTAACAACAGGAAAAAGAAGTCAAACAAGCAACAGCAGTAACAACAGGAAAAGAAGTCAAACAAGCAACAGCAGTAACAACAGGAAAAGAAGTCAAACAAGCAACAGCAGTAACAACAGGAAAAGAAGTCAAACAAGTAACAGCAGTAACAACAGGAAAAGAAGTCAAACAAGCAACAGCAGTAACAACAGGAAAAGAAGTCAAACAAGCTTA
>JABMCL010002978.1:245000-247500 GCA_018857735.1 Alviniconcha marisindica
TGATGTGTCGTTTTACCAGCAGCTGGACAGCGTGAGAAATCACGTTGTCAATCACGAGTAGGGGGAACTAACTCCGGGCCAACCTGTACATTTTTTTTGGAACGCCCTTTTTATCGGGGGTTATCCAAAAAGGAAAAATAAAAAAAAAAGGGGGGAAAAAGAGACGGGGAGAAGGGGAAAAGGGGGGAAAAAGGGGGGGTAAGGGAAAGGGGGGTGTGTGTGTGTGTGTTGGGGGGGGGTTTTTGTGTGGTGGGTGTGTGGGGAAGGGTGTGTGTGGGGTTGGTGGTGTGTGTGTGTGGTGTGTGTTGTGTGTGTGTGGTGTGTTGTGGGGTGTGTGTGTGTTTGAGTTTAGAGAAATTGTGGAGAAAGGGGGTTTGTGTGTTGTGGGGTTTTGGGGTGGGTGTGTGGGGTCTGGGGTGTTGTAGTGGGGTGTGTGGTGTGTGGGTGTGGTGGTGTGTGTGTGTGTGTGTGTGTGTGTGTGGGGTTTTGTTTGTGAGGTTTGTGTGTGTTTGTGGGTGTTTTTGGTTTTGGTTTTTGGGGGTTGGGGTTTTTTGTTTTTGGTTGGGAAGTGTGTGTTGTTTTGTGTGGGTGTGTGGGTGGTGTGGTGTGTGTGGGGTGTGTGTGTGTGTGTGTGTGAGTGAGTGTGTTGTTGTTGTGTTGTGTGGTGGTGTGGGGTGGGGGTGGTGTGTGTAAGGAAGGGGGTGAGGAGAGAGGTGTGTGTGTGTGTGTGTGTGTGTGTGTGTGTGGTGTTTGTGTGTGTGTGGGATGTATGTATGTGTGTGGGAAACAACAAAGACAGGAAAAAACAAAAAAGACAGACACAGACAGAAACACAAAACAGTCCCGTCTTCCCGACTTTAAAATAATAACAAGAGCCGGGGCCCGTTTATAGAAACAGAAGGTCACGTTTCAGAAAATGCGAAACCAAAATTTACTGGGGGTAAACCCGGCCGATCATTTGCCTTGCCTAAAAATTTCTCTCCTTTTAATTAAGGCGCCGGGGACAATGGCGATTTTCCCGCCAAACAGACCCCCGACCTGCGCATAATAATAAAAAAATAAATATGGTGCTTAACGTCCCCCGAAACCCCAAGGGGTTATTACGGACGGGGGGGATCTGCGCGACAACTTCAAGGTTCTGGCTCTTGGAGTCTTTGATGACCTGTCGGTACTAGTCATGGTCTCATCTTGCCAAGAAGAAAAACTGTGTGGTCTGTGTCCGTTACACGTGTCGCTACAGTGTCTTAGTTTTTCGCTTGTTTGTTGGTTTGCTTTGCTTTTAATACAAAGGACCAAACAGCTAAGTCTGGGCTTGACACTGAGTGCCCCGAGGGAAGGGAGGTAAATGCCATACCCAGCGCCATTGTACATTGCGTGTCTCCCGTGCTTTCATCGGTAGCCTATTTCAGTCGCAAATTTTTTTGATTTGTTTTTGCTTCTCAGTGTCTGTGTTTACGTGTGTGTGTGAGTGTGTGTGTGTGTGTGTGTGTGTGTGTGTGTGTGTGTGTGTGTGGTGTGTGGGTGTGTGTGTGTTGTGTGTGTGTGTGTGTGTGGGGTGTGTGCGGGGCGCGCGGCGCTTGTGTGTGTGTGTGTTTGTGTGGTGTGTGTGTGTGTGTGTGTGGTGTGTTGTGTTTGGTTTTCGTGTGTGTGTGCGTGTGTGTGTGTGTGTGTGTGTGTGTGTGTGTGGTGTGTGTGTGTGTGTGTGTGTGTGGTTTGTGGGGGGGGGGGGGGTGCGTGCGTATGTGTGCGTGCCTGCGTGTGTGTGTGTGTGTGGTGGGTGTGCTTGCGTGTGTGTGTGTGTGGGGTGTGTGTGTGTGTGTGTGTGTGTGTGTGTGTTTTGTGTGTGGTGTTTGTGTCAGTGTGTTAGTGACAAATACACAACACACACACACACACACACACACACCACACACACACACCCCAAACCACACCACCACCACACCACCCCACCCCCACCAACAAACCCCAACACCAAACCAAAAACAACAACAACAAACAAACAAAACTGGGTTTTTTAACCGCACCGGGTCACCTCGGGTAGGACGGGATGGGCAATTCGATCAGTATCATTTATACAGAGACCTTATAATTATTAACTCTGTGAGCCGGTTGGGCCTAGCGGTAAGGCGTTACTGAAGCTGGTACTAAAGCAGGGGGACCTCGGTTCGAGTCTGCTTGGTTTAAACACAATTTATTCAATTCATACATCGATTCTGCTTCGGCTCTCCTTTCTCTTCAAAACTGTTGTGGTTTGCAGGGACACTGTCTTGTGACATTGTCCCTCACAAATAGTGTAACATTAAAATGGCTCACATCGCTGCCCATCTTAATGCAGGCGTCATTCTGGTGGGACGTGACAGCGTAGCCTTAGGTATAGACCATGGGAGATATAGGTCCATGGTATAGACCATTCCCATGACTGAGACGAAAATTTAGAGTGCTCTGCCCTTGCGTATGGCGGAAGTTTGTTGACTGGGACGGTCCGGCGGCTGGGACGGTC
>JABMCL010002978.1:252500-262500 GCA_018857735.1 Alviniconcha marisindica
CTCGTTAGGACGGACAGCTCAGGACGGCCACCTCGACTCTCACACAGCTCCTGAACTAACAAACAAAAAAAAAAACCGCTTATTTATTATGACATAGACACACAATCTGAAAACTGTCGGTGTAATCCCCTTCGTCGAGCGACAAAACCACACTTAAACAACAGTTAAACGGTTAAAAACGATGAAAAATGAGATGATGAAGAAGGAGAAAAATGCAGCAAGTCTGGCCTGACTGATCCAAGAAAGAGTGAACGTGTGAACACAGGCAACACATACATGCTTGTTTAAAATAAAATTAAAAAGATTATTGTCTGATTTCAAATTGTGGTGAATTAATATAGTATCCAGTCAAGAAAATCAGTTTCAACATTGAGATACAGGATCTATTCAAGCGTGTGTTTTTTTGTTTTTGTTTTTTTAGCTTTAGTCCTCTTGTAATTTTTCATTATAGATGAAGCTAGCATATGTGATAATCAGTCGTTACTGACTTTGTGCTAAAATTAGAACTGTTTGCACGTCATAAGAAATCTCTCCAGCAAATGCTATTAGATCAGTAAGCTTTAATGCGACAGTAACTCAGGAAGAAAAAAAGAAAAAATGAAAAAAAGAAAAAAGTTAGGAAAAAAAATAAAGGAAGAAGAAAAGAAAAGAAAAAGGAAAGAAAAAAAAGGGGGGGGGGGGGGGGGGAGGGGGGGGGGGGTGGAAGAAGAAGAAGAAAAAAAAGGAAAAAAAAGAAGAAGAAGAAAAAAAGAAGAGCTAAATTAAAAATATTTCAGCTGTTTAAGTTCAGTTCAGTTCAGTTCGGAAAAGCCCATATGCGCTCCAATCCGTCTCTTAGAAGTTTTCCCCAAGGTTGCCTTCAAAACCCTTCCAATATTCGTCTGACTGACGATCGCCTACTCTTGTCCTTTCATCAAGGAAGATCGTCAAGGAAGATCGTCAAACTATTCCTCTTTCGCCACGTGAAGCGGAGCACGTTCTGTACACTCCATACAATCTTGCGCTGGCTGTGACATTGTCACTTCACAGATTCGAAGCCACATAGGTGTGAGCCGGTTTGGCCTAGCGGTAAGGCGTTAGGCTGGTAAGCGGAAGGACCTCGGTTCGATACCGCTTCGGCTCTCCTTTCTCTTCGAAAAGGTTGTGGTTTGTGGACACTGTCCTGTGACTTTGTCCATCACTTCCTACTGAAACATTAAAAAGGCTCTCACCCGCTGCCCATCTTAATGCACAAGTCATTCTGGTGGTGACAGTGTAGCGATAGGATTATAATCTCCCTCTCCCCCCGCCTCCATACCCCCTCCCCCCCCCCCCCCCCCCCCCCCCCCCCCCCCCCCCCCCCCCCCACCCCCTTCTCCCCGTCCCTAATAAGCCGTACGGTTTCTGCGGACGTTAAGCATCATGTTTACTTACTTACTAGCCACATAGGCAGGGTGCATGTCAGTGTTTAGCTGTAACCTGCCACCTGCACTTTCGGCAGAATGACTGACCAGGATCTTGTATGTGTTACTGTGGTAAGACGGGGGTGAAACTCAGTGACAGATACCGAAATGAGAGTCAACGCAGAAAGTTGACCCTGGAGAAGAACATTTTCCCCGCCCGCTTTTGCCGGGACTCGAACCCGAGACCTTTCGATCACGAGTCTGCTTCCGCTACCGACTCTCTCTCTCTCTCTCTCTCTCTGTCTCTCTCTGTCGCTGTCTGTCTGTTTGTCTCTCTCTCTCTCTTTCTGTCTGTCTGTCTGTCTGTCTGTCTGTCTGTCTGTCTGTCTGTCTGTCTGTCTGTCTCTCTCTCTCTCTCTGTCTGTCTGTCTGTCTGTCTGTCTGTCTGTCTGTCTGTCTGTCTGTCTGTCTCTCTCTCTCTCTCTCTCTCTCTCTCTCTCTCTCTCTCTCTCTCTCTCTCTCGCTTTCTCTGTCTCTGTCTGTCTGTCTGTCTGTCTCTCTCTTTCTGTCTCTCTGTCTCGGTCTGTCTCGGTCTCTCTCTCTGTCTCTGTCTCTCTCTGTCTCTGTGTCTCTGTCTCTCTCTCTCTACGCCGGGGCAACCCCCCCCCCCCCCCACACACACACACACCGTGCGCGCGCACACGCACACACACACGCACGCACGCACACACACACACACAAAACACACACACACACACACACACACACAACACACACACACACACACACACACACACACACACACACACACACACACACACACTGACACACACACACATACACACACCAGAGAGAAGAGAGAGAGAGAGAGAGAGAGAGAGAGAGAGAGAGAGAGAGAGAGAGAGAGAGAGAGAGAGAGAGAGAGAGAGAGAGAGAGAGAATGCAGTAAACCTGTGGTCTCACTTGAAAGGAACAGAGAATATTGTATCGAGTCACTGACAGTGAACACTTAAATTACCTGAGAGTTGTTCTTCACTGTAAGAGCCGGCGGCACATAACTTACAAATCTAACGACAAGTTGACAAGATAGGAAAACCGACGACCGTGACTGAATGGTGCCCCCCCCCCCCCCCCACCCCACCCCCCCCGCCTCCAGTGTAATATATGATGTGTGAGCAGGTTTGGCCTAGCGGTAAGGCGTTAGGCTGGTAAACAGAAGAAATTCGGCTCGCTTCCGCTCTTCTTTCTCTTCAGTCAAAAAGGTTGTGGTTTCAGTCGTGTAGACACTGTCACTTTGTGACTTTGTCCCTCACAATTAATGAAACTGACATTAAATTGGCTCTCATCGCTGCCCATCTTAATGCAGGAGTCATTCTGGTGGTGACAGTGTAGCGATAGGTATATATTCCCCCCCCCCCCCCCACCCCCTTTCTCCTCGTCCCTTCTCGTTTTCTTCTTCCAGTAATATCCAGGATCAATATCTGATCATCACTGATATGTATGGGGTGTGCGAGAAAGAAAAAAAAGAAGAAAAAAAGGAAAAAAAAGCGGGGGGGGGGGGGGGGGGGGGAGGAGGTCTGAAAAACAAAGAACAAAAAACAACTTATACCCAACCCTAACACTATAACAGGTCTACCACTTGCCTAGCAGCAAAGCCGTTGCCGCTGTCCGTGTGGATTTCCTGTCAGGCAAAATGCGGCTTTTTCGGGACCCCAAGTCAGTTGCTGAGGACCTATAGCCGGCACAGCCCCGAGCACATCCTAATGTTGTGCCCAGGCCCACCGTGCAAAACGCCACACGCTACAAAAAAAAAAAAAAAAGCCTAATCAGCCGTGAGGTTTTGTGGACGTTTACGCACCATGTTCACTGTTTATTCGGCTTACGTAATACATGACGAACTACACGACGAAGCCGAAAAAAACAGACCCCCCCCCCCCCCCCGCCCCCCCCCCTCCCCCCGCCACAAACGCAACACACACACACACACACACACACACACACGAATCCTCCTCTGGGTTCCAGTTAAAATACTCGGAAACTAAACTGGTCTAGTCAGTTCCGGCAAAGCGGCAATAGACACTGACGTTCAGTGACTGACTGACTCCGGCGTGTGGGGTCCCGACCGCCGCCAAGCACAAACTGTCAGTGTCAAGTACTGAGAAACAGACAGCTGCGCCTACACATTTTTCCGTTTGACAGCGCTGAAAGGCCATCATTGTATTGAAAGACGACGAGGAATGCCAACAGCGACATTCTTTTCTTTCTTTCTTTCGTCGTCAAGGTCGAAATTCAGGAAGGGAAATCCTTCCAAGGGGGTAATCCCCCATGTTGTGACGTCATCAGTCTCAGAGAGAGGTGAAAGGTCAGCCAGTGTGATCGTTGCCTCATTTTCACTTCGCTATTTGCGATCAAAATGGCGGCCGCCGATTGATGGAGGAAGTAGGACAGCCGAGCATAATTTTATTCTAAAAACCCACATTCTGCTACTTCTGGATGGATTATTTCGCAGGATGATGTGAAATGAATATGTTAGGGATGTAGTAGGATGGTATTAGTTGTTGTTGACGCGTCAGATAGGTAGCTGTGCGTGCAAACTGGGAGGTGGTGAGACATGGGTGCGCAACAAACTAAAGAAAAGGAGGCGAGAGCAAGTTCCAGTAAAGGGAAGGGAAAAACAAAAGAACCGCGCGTCTCGCAAGGCAACATTTTTACGGAACATTCGGGTAAGCACTTTGCGCTTTCGTCAGCATTTTAGACTTGTGATTTTCGCCTGACAACCTCGTTGTTTTTCAGAAGAGTTCCGGATCGGTTTGCCCAGTCGGTCCGTCTGCTGAACTGCTTCGACCATTGTGCCAGCGCTACCGTCTCAGAGAATGATTCACCATGCTGGCTGGTGAAAAAACTCGAAGATTTTTTTCTCCTTTCGACATTTTTGTTCGGTCTTTTTGTACCTTCGTATCCACTGCTGTAAAAAAAAAAAATATATAGAGAGAGAGAAAAATGGGCGTCTGTTGTAAAAGTTATTGGGAAGCAAGCTGACATTGACAGGGTTGGCTGAGTTTGATGGATGTGTGTGTACAGTAATGATGATCAAGCAGAACAAGTTACAGAGTTAGTCACCCCCTATTTCTGCTCACAGTCGTAATCGGGGGATGACAACACGGAAAACAAAGTTTATTTTATTTTATTTCCTTTTGTTGTTGTTATAGAGTCAGTAACATCACATCTCAATGGTGTTGTTATGTCATTCTTTGATAGTAAAATATAACCATGGCATGTATGTATTTTCTTGTCATCAGTCTAGACTAGCAAAGGGTTGCTTGTTGTCCTTTTGGGTGGAGGGTGGGGGGTAGACATTTGGTCATGACTGCTGTTGACAGGCTTGCTTGGGATAATGGGAAAGAAAGGTCATGTCTGTCACTAATAAAGTATTAAATATTGATCATTATTTTGATTGTTTGAGAAGCATTAGGCTTCAGAATATTTCAGAAGCATTAGACTTCAGAGATCATGTCTTAGGTAGAAAAAAGATGTCATATTACATAATATTAACCACTTCACTGCCATGATGCCATTTGAACACCACCTATAAAAGTGCAAAATTTGAAACCTGTAACCTTTTTTGTCTTCTTTTTTGCACTGGCATGTGAAAGGAATTTCATCAAAATACATAGCATTCAAAATAGATGTTACAGGACCGGAAAATACACTGTTTGCAGGTGCGTCCGTGCATCTTTCAGCTCAGAAATTTTACAGGCTGGGGCAGTGAAGGGGTTAATAGTTGAGTTTATAAATTTGTATTGTGAATTAAAAGAATAAAACAGCATTAAGACTGTGCCTTAGTAATAATAAATGCTGGTTCGGTTCTTTTCTGAGACCCGGTCTGTAATTACCATAACAATTACAATGCATTATAATCGGCTGTAGCACCTGGTATCTGACAACTTGAGAAATGACCATATCAGTAATGACTGTAGATTATTATAATGAAGAGAATTGTGATGCCTGGCTTTAAAAAAGAAAAAGAAAAAGAAAAAAAGCTTTTTGACAAGGTTATTTGATTTTGAGTTCCTGTTTTGAATCTGAGTGAAGTGGGAATCTTGAGCTACTTAACTGAGCACTCAGCATGGGAAGTCACTAAACAGATAGATAGATAGTAACAAGTAAACTGATAAACAATTTACAAATTAATTAATCAGTCACTTGCTCAGTTTGTGGATTTTGATCTATAGATCTGCATGAGGTGAGAAACTTAAACTTAAATGTAATAAACTGTAGTCCTCATTGTATTTTGGTTGCTGCTGTTACAGTCTTAGTCTTACATTTAAGTTACAAGTATGTGGTACATTTGAATTTTGATGGAAATGGATGTTTTGAGGTGCAGATAGTTCCAGAAACTGTTGGCTTTTGTCTACTCCATGGCTTTCTTTTCCTCTACATATATTTGTTGTACAAGTAGTAGCCAAATGTGTAAATAATGTAACACAAGTTGTGTTCAATCTTATATTTACTTCTGCAGGGTGAGTCACTGAGTGCAAAAAGCATGGCAACATTATGTTCTATTTTATGTCTTTAGTGTTTGGAACAGGAAGTAGTGTGATTCCTTGTACAGACTTTGTATAAATTTATTTGTTTAACTTATTTTACTGGCATAATGTTTGCCAACTCCAAGTAGTCAGTCTGTAGTTAGTGCGAAGTCACTGACACTTTTGACATACTGATAATTGGTTTTCAACACCCAGTCAACCATGACAATTATATATCAGGGTGAACACATTTACTCAGAACATGGTAACACTTGTGACAAGGCCCTTGGTTAGGAATTGGAGTAAGTAAGTAACTTGGTGTTTTACGCCCAGATAGGAGACTGGCAAGAGAGTGACTCTGTCAGCTTCCACGGTGTCTGTGTTCCGGACACTGTGACAGCAGACCTGTTTTAATTTAACTGATTTGAGAATCAGCACTTTGATCTTGGCAGCTTACCCTTGCATACAGTACAGTATGCAGTTTTGTGATACTGATACAGTGACAGGGCTCACGGTGATCATGGTCAGTTTTAGTTTTACTAGAAGGAGACAGTTATGAGTTAACAGTTGTTGTCAGTTTAGGAATTCTGATTTTGACTTTTGTTTCCTCAGAACACTGACTGACACACACAGCCTCTCTCTCTCTCTCTCTCTCTCTCTCTCTCTCTCTCTCTCTCTCTCTCTCTCTCTCTCTCTCTCTCACACAGAGTCACACACACTCTCTCTCTCTCTTACACACACACACACACACACACAACATAGCAATATGATGTAGTGATACACACAGACCTGTAGCATTTATATAATACATTAATAAACCTTGCCTTCCACTCTAAGAATTAAGATACCCACATCCTGACCCATCTTCCCCACCTACCCCAATCCACTATAAAACATGTACCATGATGCACTAATCAACTCAAAACATGCATACAATAGACATTTGTTTTTGTTTTAAAAACCAGCTTTGTATTGGTACACATTTTTCAATAAAAACAATATAAAAACAACAACTTAGTCAGTTAGTGTTAGTATTAAAAAGTATTGTGTTCATCATTTGGTTGTACTCTGTGAGTGTGAATAGTCATACTGTAACTTGTAAGTTGACTGCAGGTTTTGGTCATGTGGTGATGAGTCATGAATCTGTTTTGAGTGCTGGTTGAGTGGTTCCACAGTTGAGGGGACTAGTATTGTCTGTTTGTGAAGTATTAAATAGGCATACCCATAGTGTTTGGTCACAAACTTCCTCTTTAAATGTAGGCTAGCCGCTCTGCTGAAGTGAGTGTGGGTGAAATGGCACTTAAAGATATATATGTATTGCGCAGATCTGATTTCCAAACTGCCAAAACTGCCAAATGATGTAAAACTCTCTATGCAACTTCAGGCAGTAATTTAGTCTTTCAGGCTTTTGGCTGAGACGGAGTCTTAATGCTCTTATGAAGTTATGTAAAGCAGTTCAGAAAATATTAATTTTGAGTGGAATTGGAAACGTAGTCTTTGCAGCATTAGTTTAAAACTTTGATTCGATTCCACTGTGTATACGTGGGTATGTTCAGATGAGAGTTGAGGAATATATCACATTATCAAGTGTGCATTTCAACTTTGTTTGACTTTGAGTGTTTCAAGAGCTATGTAAACATGTCTTGGTGCGTGCATGCATCACTCACACACACACACACACACACACACACACACACACACACACACACACACACACACACACACAGACATGCGTCCACACCCACACACACACAGTGACAGTGACACATACACACACACACACATACACACACACACACACTGACAGTGACAGTGACACACACACACACACACACACACACACACACACACACACACACACACACACACACACACACACATATACACACACACACACACACACACACACACACACACACACACACACACACACACACACACACACACAGTGACACACACACACACACATACAGAGTACTAAAAGTGCCAAAGAGGTTTACCCTGGATCAAGGCATTAGTGACAGGTGACTGGCTAGAATCAGGGGTGGGGGGAGGCCCGAAGGAACTGTCTTGTAATTTCATGTCACACAGCACAGCCACCTGTGACAACAGAGTTACTGGCATACGGTCATGTCATTTATAAATGCAGTTGGTTGTGAAAGTGCAATGCACAGTCATTTGTGAAATGTCATGTCAGACAACTGCAATGTAATCATTTACAATTTACATGCTCTGCAGCTGTACTCTTTGGAGTGGCCAGGACCAGCGGACTAACAAGGCAGCATTTCAAACTCATGGTTATTGCTTGTGATCTCACAGATATTGAGATAACTGACAGTCATTAAGTGACTGCTGTAAATTACATGAAATACTCAGTACTAATATTAGTAATAATAGTGATGGCAGCTTCGTGAATTTGTGTAAGTATTCGTAAAATGGTATGGGGAATAATTTTTTAATTTCTTTTATTATTAAAACTGGTTTTTTAATGCCCTGTCAACCGTTACAGACTTCATAATTATTTACCACTTATCAGGGTGAAGTTCCCACTCTGTCTGTCTGACTTGAAGATAGGTTTTTGTATCTGTTTGGTAAGAAGGTGACAAGTTTATAAAAATGTGCTGTTACAGAAAATGTTAACCTGGAGTTATAAAAATGTGTTGTTATAGAAAAAATTTACTTTTGCCCAGCTAGAAAATTGCAACAATGCAAGTGGGGAAAAAAATTTGATTTTTTTTCTCTTCTTCTGTGATGAGTAATTTCCCCCACAGTAGGAAGAAAGTGTAAGACTAAGGGGGAACTGAAACTGTACCGATCAATCCAGGTCATAACTTATTATACTTAGAGTTTATAATTTAAGGCATGGATTTTGTTTCACTAGTTTTATGAATGCTTCTTGTGTTTGTATCCTGGATTGAAATTGGAATGAATGGCATAGAGAGAAAATCAGAAGGGGGTGGGGGGGGAACAAGGGAGGGGGATGTTCCTGCATACTTTGCATTAATTAGTTAGATCTATCTGAATGAGACAGAAACAGTATTGTAATTGATAGAGGCATGGTAACCCCTTCAGCACTCCAGGCTGTAATTAATGTAAGATTTCCAGGCTGAAAATGGCACGCACAGACCTGCCAACAGTATATTTTCCAGTCCTACAGTTTAACATTAACAGCTGACATGTTTACCTACTTTTGATCCACTGCGTTTTGATGGAAATCCTTTCACATGCTAATGCGAAAAATAAAATAAAGGCTTAAATTAAAAGGATTAAAAATGTCACACTTTTAGTGGTTGTTTTCAAGCAGCGTAGCGCTAGCAGCAAAAGGGTTAATGAATAAAATTTAAAAAAAGCCCACAATGATGCACTGGGCCAAAGACGAAAACAAAGTCAAGCGTGGATGGGCTTGAGGCAGGTGAATCATGAATGATCTCCTCCACAGGCCTCCATTTTGAGGCTTGGCAGTGGGCCGGCATGTTTAGAACTGCAGTTTGTTGTTCCAGTTACTGAGTTAAGCAGTTCAAGCGCCAGGCCCTCAGTTTCAACTTTGCCTTTCCCAAACAAACAGTCATTGAGGTCCTGTTGCTGTCCAGACTGGTCTGGCTGACCACCCACCCTGTAACTAACTAGTGCCTGTCATTAACTGGGGTCTGGGTGCCACCTGACTAGAAGGGTGACCTCCTGACCTCAGCCTGGGTACTAACACACTTGAAAAGGGCTACCCAATGTGAAGTGGCAGAGAGGGAAAAAATTGACAACAGGGAGAGTCACTGCCCAAGCTTGAAGTTGCAGGACCTTTTCCGTTCTGTTTTCTGTTCTGACCACGAATCCCAGTCTAATTTCTCTTAGCTGGCTTTGAGCTTGACAAGTATCAGACAGTAAAATTACTTAAAGAAAGAGAAAAAAAGAGGATTGTATGGCTGTCTCCACAGTACTAATGCTTACTACTAAGATTAAGAACCCTTTGTCAACAGTCAGTACAAAGTTTATAGCGTAAGTTTTTTTTCTCCTTCCGGGGCGCAGTGTTTTTAAGGCTCTCTCATGTGTCAACATTTCTGAACGAGCGAAATGATATGGTCATCATCATGTATTGTG
>JABMCL010002978.1:267500-275000 GCA_018857735.1 Alviniconcha marisindica
AAGTCTGGCCGCTGGAGAAACTGTGCATCAAGAGTATCATTGGCAGGAGCTGCCACAAGTATCATTTTTGTCGCAACAAACACATGTTTGTTGCATGTTTTGTTTGTCGCGACAAAACACGTCTTTTGTCATGGCAAAAGTATGCTTGCCATGACTTTTGTCCTGACAAAACTTTTGTCACGACAAATATTTGTCGTGATAAACATGTGTTTATCACAACAAAAGTTTTGTCATGACAAGCATACTTTTGTCACACCAAAAGACGTGTTTTGTTGCGACAAACATGTGTTTGTTGCAACAAAAGTAAGCTTTGTGACAAGCATACTTTTGTTGCAGTGCCCGCCAATGATACAAGAGTGCCTGGCTAAACCAGCCTTCAGACTTGCGCTACAGTTACACTTAGTTACACAGCTGATGACCAAGCAGGGCATGCCTGCAGTTGGCAACTAACCTGATGGCAGCTAGCTATATAATGTGGTGGGCAGCTTTTTATAATGTGATGGCATGTTACCAAGCCTTGTCACCGACACTGTCAGCTTGTTTTACTTGCCTAAAGGGGCCTACAGGCTTGCTTCAGTTTACAGTCTCACGTTGCATCTTTTGTCTGACTCTGCGTCTGGTTGGTCCAGAAGATTTACAGGCTAGGCGCTCCTACAGTACTTTTACCGTTATATTTAAGTTCCAACTAGGACTAAGGAACATGAACATGAATGTGAAAGGACAGTAACTCTCTTCGATCATGCTACCAGTATTTACACCGTGTGGTAATGGTTAGTTGGTTAGTTGGTGCTTTGAGCCCGGTCAACCACAAAGGGTTATATCAGGGCTAAGTGGTAATGGTACTAGCAGACAAAGTAAGATACGAAGAATGTTATTTGAAAACAAGTTCTTGGGACCAGAAAATATGGCAGAATGCCGGTTCAGATTATTCAGTATTCTGTGTTTTGAGGTGGTGTCCGTGATGGTGACTGTATCCTGATCCCAGAGTTTGCCTGCATAAATGATGTTAGTAGAACTTTATAAATCAAATGTAAAATGTGCCTGTGATGCGGTAGTTGGTTTTCTTTTATGCTTTTCCACTTACAAGCTATGTTGTTTGCTTGCAATTTAATCTAAGTTCGCATTTTTTACAAATTTATCTGAATGAAAACAACAGTAACACCATATTGTGTTCAGAATGTTCAGTTCGCTTGAAATCTTTCTTCTTCTTTTTTTTGAACTCAAAAACTTTAATCCTGAAGGATAGTACTTTATTAGCGTTAAGCCCATTCTTAACTGGGCGAATGTTTGTTCGTCGAACATACTTCGGACACTTCGACGAACTATGATTCGTTTCTTATTGAACTTTTAGTTCGCCGAATATGGTTCGGACAGTCCAAACTTTACTTTGTTCTCAACTGGCTTGTAATGAGATGCAAGCTTTGGCCTGAACTTGCGGCAGACGCACAGCAGAAAGCATGATAAAAAAATGTAGGCTAAAGTCAAGTCAAGTCAAGTCAATATACTTTCATCATCCCTCACAGGGTAATTCAACTAACTACTATCTCATTTTGGGTCTCTGAGACGAGGCTGCACCTCCTACAGGTCAACAAATAAACAAATTCCCTCTGAAGCGAGTGAAGAACCTAGCAACACCGTCATCCATTTTTATTTTCATTTTTTCTTCATCCACAGGAGAGCTCTGCACTCAGCCAATCAGAGGCAGTGATCGTCAAATAGGGCGAATGTTCCCAGAACATGTTGAGCAAAGCTTTTTGGACCCGAATATAGCTTCGACGAATACTTCCAACTAGGTTCGCGAAGAAAAGTTCACCCAATTAAGAACCAAATAGGTTCGCTGAATACTTCCAACTAGGTTTGCGAAGAAACATTCGCCCAATTAAGAACGGGCTTTAGGCCCATTTGGACCTGTCTAACAGCCAGTCCTTCCTAGTCTCCAGACACAAGTAAGCATGACTGTAACACAAACAGATATTTTAAATACGAATAAGCTATTTGATTAATGCAGTTTCACAGAGTTCCTACAAATGTGCAGAAACATTGAAATATTCTTCTTCTTAATGAACTGAGACTGAAGTAATTAAACGTGGCCCAGTTCATTACACCTCCTTCTCCAGGAGAGAGAGAGAGAGATGTACATAATGAACTAATTTCATTTACCAGTTTAGTGAGCAGAAGTTTGCTAGCGTTAGTTGTAATTATTAGTATAGTACATTGTTGCCATGCTCTGTGTGTGTGTGTGCGTGTGCGTGTGTGTGTGTGCGTGTGTGTGTGTGCGTGTGCATGCATGCACACATGTGACCTTGTGAGATGGTGTGTGTATTTCACTATGAATAAATATGTTGAGCTATAAATGTATTTTTATGTGGTTGATTTTTGTGTAATTTATATAATGTGTTGCATGTTTTTGTTTAATTAAGTTGTAAGAGATTCTAAGTTGCTGAAAAGTGAAAGCACTGTATAAACTAATAAAGTCCCTATTATTGTTGTTATTGTTATTATGCATTGTTCATACTGGGTATAATATGTATTATAATTATGAATGTAAATAGTTTGTCAGCTTAGGGAAGTTGTATTCTTGTAAATTCTATGTGTTCCTTGATGGCAATGTGGAATTTATTGACGTCATCAGTTGATTGTTATGCTTTTGGTAATTGGTTGGTTGGCTAAACTTGTTTAATGCTGCATTTTCTCCAAAGAGGCACTGTCAGGGACTAGAGTCCCAGGAGATGGGGGAAGAGGGAGACTATACCTAACTCTACCCTGTCACCACCAGAATGATTCTGCATTCAGATAGGCAGCAGTGAAAACCATCTGAATGTTCCTTTAGTTGTGGGGAGCAAAGTCACAAAGACAGTGTCCAGGCATAAGCCACAGCTTTTAAAGAGAATGGAGTTCTAAATGAAGTTGAATTGAACGGAGGTCCTTTTGGTAATTGGTTGGTTGGCTAAACTTGTTTAAACTTTAATGCCGCATATTCTCCAAAGAGGCACTGTCAGGGACCAGAATCCCAGGAGGTGGGGGAAGAGGGAGACTATACCTAACTCTACCCTGTCACCACCAGAATGATTCAGCATTCAGATAGGCAGCAGTGAAAGCCATTTGAATGTTCCTTTAGTTGTGGGGAGGTAATTCAATTCAATTCAGTTCAATTAAAAAAACTTTAATCATCCCACAAGGGGGCAATTTTGTTGTGGTCATGGCGGGCTTGTAAAAAAAAAAAATTACATAAAGTTAAGAGAACAATACAACAAACACAACACCACCAATAAAAGAGACTTACTTTAACCAGAGTAAAGTTATAAATATAGAAAAATTGTGACTTCACAAAGACAGTGTCCAGGCATAAGCCACAGCTTCTGGAGAGAGTGGAATTCTAAATGAAGTTGAATTAAACAGAGGTCCTTCTGTTTATCACAATATCAGCCTAACACCTTACAGCTAGGCCAAACCAGCTCACAATAAGTCAAAACTTAGTTTTATAGTTTATTAATTATATATATTTATGTTTATATTGACTATTTAATATTACATAAGCATTTGTTGCCATCTGTAACCAGGCCCTGTGAGACTGGGAGTCCTTGCTGTCAGTGCTACTTACTCCAAACCAGTGCTAATTAATTCTTAATCTTTTGAGCTTCTTAATCGACTGCTGGCTGATGCCATTAGTATGTATACATGTATGTATACATGTATGTTTTGTGAAAAAGTGCTTGTTTTTTGTTGTTGAATACTTGTACTTGTTGTAGTCTTGTGCCTTCATTTTGTTTCTGTAGATTTCAGTATTTGATTTGATTTTGTTCGTGTTTGGTTGTTGTTGTGTTTGTGTTTTGTTTACCTTTTGATTTGATACTGAAGTCTTAGAAGTTAGATGATGCTGCTGTTCAAGTGCTCTTTAGAAGCGACTGGTCTGTTACTGTTACATTTTTAATGCCACTACCCTTGAATTTGAGACCAGTCTGCTTCAGCAGCTGCTGTTGACAAATTGCCTCCCCCCCCCTCACCACCCCCCCCCTCCCCGCCCCCCTCCCCTCCCCCCCTCCCCTCCACTTCATGCCCCTTGGAGAAAAAAACTGTTGCTTCTCTCAGACAGTTCAGAAGAACCCCTTAAGATAAATGGCAGAACTCAACACTGAGTTAGGACCCCTGATCAGCGTTGTTTTTGGAAGAACTTTTTTTTCTTCTTCTTTTTTTTCTTTTCTTTTTAATGGAAATATGAAGTGTGTAAAATACACATTTGCATTTTAAATTTAAATCTCATCTGGGATAATTTTGCCTTGAGTTAAAATTAGGCCTGTTTCAACTTAAATAAAAACTCAAAGGCGTTTCTTTTAATTGTTAGTGATGTGGGTGACAGTTTTATAATCAAGTGTCCCTAGGTTTTTCTGTGTTACCCATTATGGTAGATTCAAGCAGTGTGTACAGAGAAACAGTAGCAGCACTTGTAAGCCTGCCTTCCGCAACAGAATTAACACATTCCGCTGCAAACGTTTTCAGGACAGCAACTGTTTTAAAGGCTTTGTAGTAATGATTACCACCAACCATTTTGGTCGAACTCCTGGCACAGTATTATATAATATACCGGCGCTGTAAGTACACCACTTTGGTGGATATTCAAAACTGCGCTATAAAAAGCTAGTCATTCATGTAGAATCACATGCGAGCGGAGTGAGTCTGCTTGAGAGCGGAGAATAGCGCTATATAAAAGCAATCATCATCATCATCAGTATGCTTCATTATCTACAAAAGTAGAATTATGTCATTCTGAGTCTAATCTTAAGCCAAATCTCAGATTCATCATCACTGTACGTTATCCATCGGCATCACCAAATTTATGTGAAGAGGAAAACATAAGCTGATGGCTGAATGCCTATCATGTCCTTTGTCACGCTGTGAAGGTGGCGGGGTCGGGACTGCAACCTTACAAAGAATACCAGAGAGTTTGAGAACAGCGCCAGCGGTTCAACACTGGCTGGCGACCAACACGTCAGATGGCCTTGACCCCAGCCGCATTGGTTTGTGAAGCCCCATTTTTCTGATAATTTTCCTCACCCCACAGTTAACCTTTTCTTCTTCTTTTTTCTTCTTCTTCTTTTTTTAGAAATTGTGTATGTTGCTTTTTTTAATTTATTATTTTCTTAGCTAAAAACAACAACTAACTTTAATGAAAAAGTTTAGTTAAAAAAAAAAGTTTTTTCCCTCTTTTTTCTTCTCACATATGAAAACTATTGAATTCATGTAATTGTCAGAACTTACTCCCTCCATCTATCTTGGACATGATGAGTATGATCATTGACATTGTCCAGTCTTGCATGACTTGACGCTGTTGCTTTAAATTAATTAAAATGAGCTTTGCCCATTCACACCTGCACTTCTTTCAGTGACTTTATCGTTCAAGTTCACACTTTTTACTGCATCAAACTATTCAAAGTTTTTTTGTGTGTGTTTTTTAATATAAAAAATTAACACTAGTAAGTGTGCTGTTTCTTGGTAAGTTCTTGTGTGATTGAAATCAGACTTTGTATGATTGTGACTAACTAGTGATTTGGACTAATTCAGGCATGGAAATATTATGTTTATTTTGTTTCATTTTAAACAAAAACAAACAAACAAAAAATAGAATGAGTTTGTGTGTTGTTTTTCGTTTGTGGGTTTTTGTGTTTTGTTATTTTCCTTGGTTTTGGTGGGCATTTATGGGCATTTGTAAGCGATACATTTCCTGGATTAACAAACCAAAACAAAAAACTAAAAAACTGAACAGAGATTTTTTCTGGTGCTCTCATTTTTAATAATTCATGAGGTATGTCCAGACTTCACATTAAATCTTACGAAAACAGAAAAGGTTCTTTCTTTTTAGACCACATTGGTCTGCCTTTTTTTTTTTTTTTTTAGGATTCAGGGACAGAATTTATTACTATTTAGAATAGTAGAAAGTCTGAAGATTGTTCTGTCCGTAAATTGTTGTTGTTTTGGTGCAAACTTTGTCTGGTTCAGGTTGTTACAGTCATAACAATATCACATTCACAGACACAAGTATGCTTTTCATGATTTTGACTTGATGTTGACAAATGTCAGGGAGATTAGATGATGACATATTTCTCTTGGACTAACACTATTGGGCGATTCATCGAAGCTGGTTTGCTAGAGTGAATGTGCTTTGTAATTTTTCGCACAAGAAGTCACGAGAGGTCACAGCGCACTTCCGGGCTGTTTTCTGTGTAGGCGTTGCTTCACGCTGTGTATAACAGTGGAAGTTGAACCTAGAACTGTGAAGCAGTACAAATGCCAATATTGTTGCAGTTGCAAAAATTACCGTGGAAAGGGGATGGAGGGTGGGAAAAAAGTGTCTGCATTGTTTTTTGGCTGACCAGAAGATCGCGAGTTCGTAGAAAAAATGCGTTTTGGGGCATCCTGTAGCATGAGCAGCAAGATACTGCTTATTTCCAGACACATTATGACTACGGGCTTCCAAAAATGCCTTTAAAGTTGGCAGTCTAAAATTCGCAAATTCACTGTCACCGCCTTCCAATGTGAAGAAAGTACGCACCGGAAGTAAAAGCAGCCAAGGGACTTAAGCGATGCCGGGTAAAAGTCAACTCTAACAACCCCGCCTGAATCGCCCAATACACCCATTGGCTCTTCCTCAGAGAATATTTATTCGACTAATCTTGAACTTTGTTGATAATTTCAAATGAGTTGTTGCTTCCAAACCAGTTTTGGTAACCGCTTGAATTTTATTGTCATCTTCAGGGCAACAGCTGCAGAAAGATGGACTTTAAATTTCTGTTCTCTTGACAAGTTTGTATTCTTAATATATAATACAATGCTCTGGAAACTTTGGCCTGTGTGCAGTTTTTACAGATGTTGGCTTAATTAGCTGCAGTAATAAACATTTATTATAATGCTCTCTGAAAGCTATGATCCACATTCGATCATGTTCATGTGACTATACATGATGTGCTGTAAGCTGCTACTGGAAACCACAGAATCATAGAATGTGATGTCCCTGTTTGAGTGACTGATCGTGTAATATGTTTTTCAGGCTTGCTCTGTTGCAGTCGGACAAAAAAATAGAGCAAGTCTGCAACCTACAAATGATGAGAATAGAGCAAGTCTGAAACCTACAAATGGAGCAAGTCTGAAACCTACAAATGGAGCAAGTCTGAAACCTACAAATGATGAGCATAGACCAAGTCTGAAACCTTCAAATGATGAGAACAGAGCAAGTCTGAAACCTACGAATGATGAGAATAGAGCAAGTCTGAAACCTACGAATGATGAGAATAGAGCAAATCTGAAACCGGCATTCCACGATCAGTTGCTTGATGATGACTTCATGGCCGGTGGTTTCCCTTAGCAACTGATCGTGCATCGTGTAGACTTCATAATATTATGACCGTGTCTAAAACTGAAAGTGGATCAAAGTCTGAAGGGAGATGTAGTCACACACACGCGTGCGCGCACACACACACACACACCCATGCACACCACACGCACGCA
>JABMCL010002978.1:280000-287500 GCA_018857735.1 Alviniconcha marisindica
AACTCTTTCTTTTACCCGGGGTGGATGCGTCTCGTGTTCATGTGCGTGCTTTAGCGCTAGGTTGCTTCTACAGTCGTATTAGTATCGGAACCTTTCGGAGGGCGGTGACCGCGTTGCTGGACAGCTGCGCGGAGATAAAGAGTGCCCCTTCAGTGGGGTAACTAATTCTGGCAGAGTTTGGAGGAAGGTGCCGGAAAGCGATACTCGATGCTCGGAGTGTGGGGTGAGAACTGACAAGGAAAGTTCAGGTACCATAAACTCACTCAGTGTGGTCTTACACTATACAGCCTCTCTCTCCCCCCTCCCCCCTTCCTCCCACCCAGTCTCCCCCCTCCCCCCTTCCTCCCCATCCCCCACCCCCCACCTCTCCTTCCAGGTGCCAGCTTTTCTTGATTATGCCACAGCAGTGAGAACTGTCTTACAGCCTAACTCTCCCTCAGCCCCCCCCCCCTCCTTCCTGGTGTCAGCTATTCTTGATTGTCACAACGGTGAGAATTGACAAAATAAAGTTCAGGTGCCATGAACTCACTGAGTGTGGTCTTACAGCCTAACCCTCCCTCATCGCGGCCCCTCTCCTCTACCCCCACCCCCACCCCCTCCTTTCTGATGTCAGCTATTCTTCATTGTGCCACAGCAGTGAGAACTGACAAAATAAAGTTCAGGTGCCATGAACTCACTGAGTGTGGTCTTACAGCTTGACCCTCCCTCAGCCCCCCCCCCCCCCCCCCACCGCCAACCCCCCCCACCCCCACCTCTCCTTCCTGATGTCAGCTATTCTTGATTGTGCCACAGCTGTGAGAACTGCCAATTACTGCTCAGTGTATGGATGAAAGGGGGGACAAACTGGGACTGGCTATCTGTGTGAGAACTAGAAGCTTCATGCTAGAGGCTATGGTAGAGGTGTTTGAAGGAAGCAGGCTGGATTAGAGAGTGCCCTATTGATTTTGAAGACAAGCTTGAGATCAGCCTGCCTGCAATATTTTGACCTTAAAACAGAACAACAAACAAACACACTCAAAAAAATGTCTGCTTTCAGAACTTTCAAGTTTCAAACACATTCTCTAGTTGTATGCTCATTTACTTTCATTAGAACATGCACGCATGCATGCACGCACGCTCGCTCGCGTACACACACATGCGTGCACACACATACACACACTGATGTGTGCACGTGCACACTAATGCATGCACGTGCGTAAGCACACATACGCACACTCACACACACATGTGTGCACACACACACATACACACACTGATGTGTGCATGTGCACACTAACACATGCAGGCACGCACGAGCACACACACACACACGCACACACACACTGATGCAGTTGTGTGCACACACACGCACACACAGAAATCAGATGTTCACAGTTCAGTTTGCTCTCCACCTGTGGAAATCCTACTGTTAAATGGCAGGTAGTCGTCATGTGAATTTGCTATGCATTTAGTTAAAAGCAGTCGTAGAAACATGAACACTTTCATGGAAACATTGGGTGTTTCATTTCCAGTCATCCATTAATAGCATTTGAAACGCAAATCACTGCACAGAAAATCAATAACACTGCGCTTAATACTCATGATGCATCTCGTAGCCAGTAATTGCTTTTTGTGCGGGGGAGGGGGGGGGGGGGGGGGGTGTAGATTAAACAGTCTGTGGTTGCATTGCATCAATTTTTTTGCTTAAAGGTGTGCAGTTGAACAAAAGATATTGACTGCTTTCTCTTTGGGTAAATTGTGTCAGACTGAGTCTGTGGCGACAGAGCAGTTTCTTTGACAGTAGAGGGTTCTGTGCCGAGCCCGGAGCCCGCTTGCTTTCCCCCAAAACTTACCACCGATGTTCGTCCTGTGTTTTCTGGCAGAATGCACAGTGATTTAGCGTTCAAATCATCATTTGTGGTTTCAGTGCAGCTGATAGTGTGTGTGTGTGTGCGTGCGTGCGTGCGTGCGTGCATGCATGCGTGCGTACGTGCACATGTGCTTGTGTTTGAATATATCAGTGAATGTGTGTCGCATATTTGAAGGTTTTGTTCTCTAATGCTCTGCTTTAGCTTACAAGGAAATGGCACCCACTTTGTTTTTTTTCATGTGGAATATTAATGATGTGATTGGCTGAAGCACTGGGGTGAGTGGCACCCGGGAACTATCTCTGATCTACCAACAGTGCAGCGAGAAGTCCAGAAAAAATTGTGGATGTCTTCGACATGCCACCAGCCATTGCTCGCTTCTGAATAAGTAGATGAAAGTAGATGTGTTTACCCAGAACAGTGGGCTCATTGTTCTAGGCACTGTAGCACAGGCTAATGATGCCAGAAAATTAGCGAGTCTTTGTTTGTTAAGATCCAAACGCAAATAGGTTCAAAAGAATGCTTCTTTATTATAACATGGACACACAATTTGCATATTGTGTGTTATAATAAATTTGTGTTCCTTTGAACCTTTTTGTGTTTTGATCTTGTTTTGGAACGCTAGCAATCATTAAGTTTCAGATTTTTTTTTCTCACGTATTAAATAGGAAGATGTAGATATACATCTTGTATACTTGTATACATGTATACTCTGTTCATAATCTTGTCATAGAAAATATGAAGAATTTTTTTTATAATTTTTTTTAACATCTGATTGTTTAACACCAAATTGTGAGTCGTTTCAAGTTGTTTGATACGAACATTCAAACATAAGGTTGTTTCATTTGAAGCTGCATGCAATCTGTCAATGATCTGTGGCTCAGAGATGAGGACTGCAAGAGCACAGTATCTCACTACCCTGCAGTGGCTCAGCCCCCCCCCCCCTCCCCACACACACACACACACACACACACCACCTCCATATTTGCCCTTCATGGTGACAGAGATGTTCCAGAGTTATAAAGTAGGGAACAGACATTTTCAGGTTGACAGAATCACTGGTTCTTGCAACCCAGTAAATACGCATACAGCATGCGTTTTGCACGGCGTGTTTAGTGCGGACAGAAACCTCGTTCTTTTCTCTGCAGAGCTGATTTGATACACATCCTTTGGCTGCAAGTCTGAATGAGTAAAATGCTTTGCGGTCAGCCACCCCAGTTTTGCGGCTTTGTCCCCTTACCCCCTCTCACTGGCCGCAGCACTGTTATCGCCACTGTGTGTGCAACACAGCATGTTCAGCGTGTGCCACTGGCTGTCTACGGCGTGCTTCAACATGTGTGAAGTGCGGGTATGCGCTAGGCTCTAGGGTCAGTGTGGGTGATGGTCAGCCGGCCACTCACCTGCTGTTTATCATGAGCACCCATCGCTGCTAGTGGGCAGTGGCAAAAACTAAAGGGAGATATTCAGACTGCCATGATGTATATATGTACGTCCATTCCACTTTAATCTAATCAGCCTCCCCTCCCGCCCCTTGCCCAGGTGAACAGATGACAATCATCGGCTACAACAAGGGAGGCGAGTGGTGCGAGGTGAAGAACCGCGCCGGGGACGTGGGGTGGGTGCCTAGCAACTACATCGCCCCTGTCAACAGCCTTGACAAGTTCTCCTGGTACCACGGCCTCATCTCACGCAACGCCTCCGAGTACCTGCTCAGCAGCGGCATCAACGGCAGCTTCCTGGTGCGAGAGAGCGAGAGCAGCCCAGGCCAGCGGTCCATATCGGTGCGCTTCGAGGGCCGGGTGTACCACTATCGCATCACTGAGGATGATGGGAAGGTGAGGCTTGTTTTTTTTTGCAAGGGGCTGCCGAAGGCTGCTATGGGCATCGTCTGTGATCTGTGATGTGGGGAGGAGGAGGTGGGGCGGGGGTAGTGGCCATCATGATGCATTGAGCAATTACGTTGCATCATTTGTGAGAGATCAAGTAAGGTAAATGTACTTTTTTGAAAAGGACTTTGTGACATCATCACTGACTTACTGACACAAGAGAGGTGACAGTGACCACACCAACGGAGCTTATTCTGCTGTTCATTGTCCTTTGTTCATGCTGACAGCGACCACACTAACAGAGCTTATTCTGCTGTTCACTGTTGCTATGTTCATGCTGACAGCGACCACACTAACAGAGCTTACTCTGCTGTTCACTGTTACTGTGTTCATGCTGACAGTAACCACCACACCAACAGAGCTTATTCTGCTGTTCACTGTTGCTATGTTCATGCTGACAGTAACCACACCAACAGTGCTTATTCTGCTGTTCACTGTTCATGCTGACAGTGACCACACTAATGGAGCTTATTCCACTGTTCACTGTTGCTATGTTCATGCTGACAGTAACCACACTAACAGAGCTTATTCTGCTGTTCTCTGTCACTTTGCACATGCTTACAGTAACCATCACACCAACAGAGCTTATTCTGCTGTTCACTGTCACTTTATTCATGCTGACAGTGACCACACCAACAGAGCTTATTCTGCTGTTCACTGTTGCTATGTTCATGCTGACAGTAACCACACCAACAGAGCTTATTCTGCTGTTCACTCTTGCTATGTGACCACACTAATGGCGCTTATTCCGCTGTTCACAGTGACCACACTAATGGAGCTTATTCCGCTGTTCACTGTCACCTTTTCCATCCTGACAGTAAGTAACCAAACCACCAGAGCTTGTTCTGCTGTTCAGTAGCGCTGCGCCTGTGCTGGTGGTGAACACTTCCCCTCTGTGTTATTTCAGGTGTTTGTGACCCAGGAGCACCGGTTCAACACGCTAGCAGAGCTGGTTCACCATCACTCTATCCATGCCGACGGCCTGGTCACAACCTTACTCTACCCAGCCCCCAAGCGGCAGAAACCCACCGTGTTTGGCGTCAGTCCGGAGCCCGACCGCTGGGAGATTGAAAGAACTGAGATTGCCATGAAACATCGGCTAGGTAAGGCCAGTGAGAATTGAGGTTGCCATGAAACACCGGCTAGGTAAGGCCAGTGAGAATTGAGGTTGCTGTGAAACACCTGATAGGTAAGGCCAGTGAGAATTGAGGTTGCCATGAAACACCGGCTAGGTAAGGCCAGTGAGAATTGAGGTTGCCATGAAACACCTGATAGGTAAGGCCAGTGAGAACAGGTTGCCGTGAAACACCAGCTAGGTAAAGCCAGTGAGAATTGAGGTTGCCATGAAACACCAGCTAGGTAGGGCCAGTGAGAATTGAAGTTGCCATGAAACACCTGCTAGACAGGGCCAGTGAGAACTGAGTTGCCATGAAACACCTGCTTCATAGGGCCAGTGAGAATTGAGTTGCCATGAAACACCTGCCAGATAGGGCCAGTGAAAATTGAGTTGCCATGAAACACTTGCTAGATAGGGCCAGTGAGAACTGAGGTTGCTATGAAACACCGGCTAGGTAAGGCCACTGACGATTGAGGTTGCCATGAAACACCGGCTAGGTAAGACGGTGGTCCAACCACAGAGAACTGAAATTGCCAGGACACACCAGCTAGGTAAGACCACAGAGAACTGAAATTGCCAGAACACACCAGCTAGGTAAGACCTCAGAGAACTAAGATTGCCAGAACACACCAGCTAGGTGAGACCTCAGAGAACTAAGATTGCCAGAACACACCAGCTAGGTAAGACCCAGAGAACTAAATTGCCAGAACACACCAGCTAGGTAAGACCTCAGAGAACTAAGATTGCCAGAACACACCAGCTAGGTGAGACCTCAGAGAACTAAGATTGTCAGAACACACCAGCTAGGTAAGACCTCAGAGAACTAAGATTGCCAGAACACACCAGCTAGGTAAGACCACAGAGAACTGAAATTGCC
Organism: Alviniconcha marisindica; assembly: GCA_018857735.1. NCBI lineage: Eukaryota > Metazoa > Mollusca > Gastropoda > Provannidae > Alviniconcha > Alviniconcha marisindica. The sequence continues at coordinate 285,728 of JABMCL010002978.1, forward strand.
AGGACACACCAGCTAGGTGAGACCTCAGAGAACTAAGATTGCCAGAACACACCAGCTAGGTAAGACCTCAGAGAACTAAGATTGCCACAAATCATCACATAAGGAAGACTGATGAGAAAACTAAGATTGCTATGAAACAGGGTTAGACAGCAAAAGGTGGAAGTCTGACTAAAGAAACAAGACGAGCTTTAGAAAAACTAAGCCTAAGGATGCATGAAATTGTTAAGGAAGCCAAAGAATGACGGCAGGTAGGGGGTCTTGTTTTGTCTCTTTGCTCATCCTGTACCTCGGTTCATGCTCGTAAGTGGAAAGGTGCTAGGAGTTCTGTTGTGCTGGCCAGATATTTTTTCTTTTTTGTGCTTGTAAGTTGTACGTACACTTTTTGGTATTTGTTGATTATGCTTACTCTTTTGTTTGTCGCAAATGCACACTTACATGATCGATACATAGGACATGGCTGTAATAAGTGATCTGGTAGCATTCACAGATGATGATAAGAACATTAATAAAAGGTGAAATTAACGGCAATATCCACTTTTAGACCCATCAGTTCGCTATCCTCAAATGGTTGGAGGATGCGTGTGCTTGTGTGTAGCACTGGCATAGTGCGGAATGAACTGATATGTGGATATGCCAACGTTGTGCATACTTCAAGTTCATTCCATCCACACGCACGCACGCACACACGCACGCGCGCACACACACACACACACACACACATTCTCATACCATTTGAGGACCACAAACCGACGGGGCTAAAAGTGGACATTGCCAAATTAACAATATGCATTAAAAAAATCTGTTTTTAGGTCAGATACAGGAAAGTGAACTGGGGGGGGGGGGGGGGGGGGGGTGATTTTAATGAGCAGACAGCACTCCTGGCCAGTGTGTGCAAACTGTTTAACAGCGTTGTTTATCTGTGTACTTGTTATTGTTTTCAGGAGGGGGGCAGTATGGTGATGTGTACGAGGCTGTGTGGAAACGCTACAACAAAACAGTGGCAGTCAAAACGCTGAAGGTAAGTCCCGGGTGCAGAGTTCCGTTAAAACGACGAGAAATTACCTAACGGAAGTTTGCCTTTAGCTGAGGGAACAAGACAGCAAGAATGTTTTTAATCGTTGTTAGCCCTAAGTAGAATTCAGTGTCAGGAGGGTCCCCCTGTTATTCATAGAGAGATGTGTGCAGTGCGTTTGTTATTCATAGAGAGATGTGTGCAGTGCGTTTGTTATTCATAGAGAGATGTGTGCAGTGCGTTTGTTATTCATAGAGAGATGTGTGCAGTGCGTTTATTGTTCATAGAGAGATGTGTGCAGTGCGTTTGTTATTCATAGAGAGATGTGTGCAGTGCGTTTGTTCTTCATAGAGAGATGTGTGCAATGCATTTGTTATTCATAGAGAGATGTGTGCAGTGCGTTTGTTATTCATAGAGAGATGTGTGCAGTGCGTTTATTGTTCATAGAGAGATGTGTGCAGTGCATTTATTATTCATAGAGAGACATGTGCAGTGTGTATGTTGTTCATAGAGAGAGGTGTGCAGTATGTATGTTGTTCACAGAGAGAGGTGTGCAGTGTGTATGTTGTTCACAGAGAGAGGTGTGCAGTATGTATGTTGTTCACAGAGAGAGGTGTGCAGTGTGTATATTGTTCACAGAGAGAGGTGTGCAGTGTGTATGTTGTTCACAGAGAGAGGTGGGCAGTGTGTATGTTGTTCATAGAGAGAGGTGTGCAGTGTGCATGTTGTTCACAGAGAGAGGTGTGCAGTGTGTATGTTGT
>JABMCL010002978.1:290000-322500 GCA_018857735.1 Alviniconcha marisindica
GTGTGTCGCTCTGTCGGTGTTCTTTCGTGTGTGGACGTCATTCAGTCTTTTCTATAAGCGTTATGTGTTGTTATTTGGACGTCACTCAAAGACATGGGGAGAGAACGTGGGAGGCAATACCAGCAGCCTCTTGCAGATACCATCCAAAGAAAAGGAAAGAATAAAACAGGAACCTCTGGCTGTGGCTCCTTTGTTGTTCCCTACTTCCAGCCTGCGACTTTCATCGACCATTCACAATAATAATCGTAATGAGTACTTGGAGCACCTAACCAGCACGGGCCCAGATTGCTTACACGCTCTTTAAATGTACATGTTTTCAAGATTCAGTGCATACAGCACATACATGCACTCGCACACGCATGCATGTGCGCACACGCACGCACGCACGCACACACACGCACGCACGCACGCACACACACACACACACACACACACGCATGTGTGCAAAGTCATATATCAGGGCAATGGGACCTTTTTTAAAGACCTTTTTTTCAAGGGTGATCTTGCACAGCTGTTGAGGCTGCATCTTTGGAGTACATCTTGGATCACTTGAAGGAGATCAGCATTTTTGGAAAGTTATAAGTTTTTGTTGTTTTGGATCTTTTGTTGTTGTGTGTTTCAACTTAGGGTGTGTTGTTACAGGAACTGGCTACATGCGGAATGTCGCTGTTTGTGTTCCAGCCTTTGGTGTGTTGCTATGGGAACTGGCTACATGCGGAATGTCGCTGTTTGTGTTCCAGCCTTTGGTGTGTTGCTATGGGAACTGGCTACCCATGGAATGTCACTGTTTCATCAGTCTTTGGTGTGTTGCTATAGAAACTGGCTACATGCATAATGTCACTGTTTGTGTTCCAGCCTTTGGTGTGTTGCTATGGGAGCTGACTACATGCATAATGTCACCGTTTGTGTGCCAGCCTTTGGTGTGTTGCTACGGGAACTGGCTACATGCATAATGTCACCGTTTGTGTTCCAGCCTTTGGTGTGTTGCTATGGGAACTGGCCACGTACGGAATGTCTCCTTACCCTGGGGTGGACCTGACGGAAGTGTACCACCTGCTGGAGAGGGGCTACCGCATGGAGCGCCCCCAGGGAACCCCCGCCGACGTCTACATACTGATGCTGAAGTGTGAGTACCGCTTGCTTTGCCAGCCAGGGTGGAAAGTTGGGCTCCTGAATCCTGTGGGAATTCCTGATTGTGAAATTGGTCAAACAGCCAGCTACTTTAGGTATAGTAACCAACTGAATGCCCAGTCAAACTTTAGGTATAGTAACCAACTGAATGCCCAGTCAAACTTTAGGGATAGTAACCAACTGAATGCCCAGTCAAACTTTATGTATAGTAACCAACTGAATGCCCAGTCAAACTTTATGTATAGCAACCAACTGAATGCCCAGTCAATCACTGAAGATCATCTGAGGGCAAAGATAAAACTGCGTAGATCGTAAGTAAATAATTGATTCGCAGTACATGGTGCACATAGCCTTATGATTTGATTAAAGAGGGTTGGGAAGAAATTCAGTTGAAATGACCAGGAAGGCAGAATTCCTGGCATTCGACCAAGCTTTAGATATTCTGATCTGCTCTGGGTTTAACGGATGAAATTTGCTGACTCTTGATTCTACAATATAACTTTATACAATAAATTTCGTGTTTTTATCTATGAATGACTTTTAACCAGGATGTTTATTTACTGTTGTTGTAATTAAATGTTTTATGATTGGAGTAAATGTGTGAGGAGTGTACTTGGCACCACAAAACATTCCTCATGCAATCAGTGTATTGACACTTGGCAATAAAGTTATATTGTAATGAAGCTTGCTGGGTAGACTTGGAATGAACTGAACTGGCTCTCCCAAATCCATGCTGATCGGAAAGACTTGGAATAATGGAATGAACTGAACTGGCACCCAAATCATATTTAGGAAAGACTTGGAATGATGGAATGAACTCAGCTGGCTCACCCATATCATGCTGATTAGATAGGCTTGGAATAATGAAATGAACACAGCTGGCTGGACCAAATCCATGATGGCTGAGAAGACCTGGAATGATTAACGGAACTGTGATGGTTGAACCAAAACCATGCGATGTGGGAAGACCTGCAACTATGGAATGAACTCTGCTGGCTGGACCCAAACGGTGCTGTTTGTGAAGACCTGGAGTGGCTGAGTGAATTCAGCTGGCTTGCCCAAAACCATGCTGGATTGGAAGACGTTGAATGATGGAAGGAACCCAACCAGCTGGCCCAAAACCTTACTGGCTGGGAAGACATGGAATTACTGAAGGAACCTTGTTGGCTGGACCAAAACCTTGCTGAATGGAAAGACCTGGAATGGTGGAGTGAATTCAGCTGGCTGGACTAAAACCTTGCTATTTGGGAAACCTGGAATGACGGAATGAACTCAGGTAGCTGGACCAAAACCTTGCTGTTTGGGAAGGCCTGGTATGACGGAATGAACTCAGGTGGTTGGACCAAAACCTTGCAGTTTGGGATGGCCTGGTATGACGGAATGAACTCATGTGGCTGGACCAAAACCTTGCTGTTTGGGATGGCCTGGTATGATGGAATGAACTCATGTGGCTGGACCAAAACCTTGCTGTTTGGGAAGGCCTGATATGACGGAATGAACTCAGGTGGCTGGACCAAACCCCTGCTGTTTGGGAAGGCCTGGAATGGTGGAATGAACTGAATCTCCCCAAACCATGCTTTTTGGGAAGATCTAGAATGGTGGAATGAACTGAGCTGGCTTGCCCCCGACCATGTCGGAATGAACTCAGGTGGCTGGACCAAAACCTGCTGACTGGGAAGTCATGGAATGATGGAATGGACTCAGGTGGCTGGACCAAAACCTGCTGACTGGGAAGTCATGGAATGACGGAATGGACTCAGGTGGCTGGACCAAAACCTGCCGACTGGGAAGACATGGAATGACGGAATGGACTCAGGTGGCTGGACCAAAACCTTGCTGGCTGGAAAGGCCTGGAATGATGGAGTGAAACTGGCTGGCTGAATCAAAACCCTCGTGGCTCAGCGAGAGTGAGTGGTGGTGACGGATGCTCTGTATGGTTGCAGGTTGGCAGTGGGATCCCAAAGATCGACCCACCTTCAAGGAGATCCACTACCTTTTGGAAAACATGTTTGAGAAGTCCAGCATCAGTGAAGGTAGGCAACTGCATCTTTCTTTCTGTTTACTTTTTGGGGTGTTTTTTTTTATGGTGTTTTCTTTCTCCCATACTTCTCTCTTTTCTTTCAGACTCCTTTCTTTGTTTTTCCTTCCATTCTTACTCATCACTTTATTACATTTCTTTCCTACTCGTTACTGTGTCTATTCCAGCTGGTGACTTGGTTTTCTTTTTCTCTTTCCGTTCACATGAAATGTTTTTATGTTCAGGCCTGTTTTGTGCTGGCTACAGTTCACCTGTGTTTATGGGTGTTGTGCATTTATGAATATAACAAGGCTCAGCAGCTGTGAACTGACAGTGACACACAACATTTTGAGACACAGAAAAAGCTGACCAGTTGATTCTTTGGGTATACTGTACTTTTGGGCTGTGAGTCACTTTGAACGTTAGGCACAAGCGCAACTTTACCCCCTCCCCTCCACCCCCCTCCACTTCCCCAAAGCCCCCCCCCCCCCCCCCAATGAAATGCCGCAAATAACGCGCTTCAAAGTGCATAAAGTATTATTAGTATTATTAGTGATGAGCAAAACAGAAAATTATGGACGCTTGAAATGCGAGGGAAAGTGATACTGGACATGGATGGTGAAAAGTGAAAATGAAAATGGATGATGAAAAGTGAAAATGCACTGTGAACTTACTGACACGTAGCTTCAATGCGCCTCATCTTTCACCGCAGACACGCCATGCAGGACTTACTGACGGAAGCAGAAAAATGTTCAACCAACCGAATTCTCTACCTCCGTGGAGCGTTGTTAACAGACAAACTACATGGGAGTGCTAATATTTGGCCGACCCAAATCTTGCCCAGTGTGGGAACGGTTAACAGACTAACAGTGCTTGGAGTATTGTCGGAAGCAGACGAAATTTTCAGCCAACCCATTTCACGCCCACTGTGGGATCTGGCTGGCAAAGAAGCCAGCAGGGGGGAAATGCTTCTGGAAGCAGAGAAATCGTTCCGCCAATCCAAATTCTTGCCGGCTGCGGAACCAGGTTGTGGAGAGTGCAGCCCAAATGAAGTTGCTGTGGAGACTGTCCTCATTTCGTGAAACTTGTGTGGATGAGGTATCGTTTGACATGCGCTTTGTACCCAGCTTTGTGATCTTTCGCATCGCAGTAAACATTGCAGTAGGGTGGTGGTGGTGGTAACTGGTGGTCGGTCAGCATCCTGTTTCTGGGATTATGTGATCTGTGTCGACTGGTGAGGTAAGTTTGCAGAGAAATGTGGGTTTCTGTTTTTGACCGCTGTAGGTTGATAACTAAAGTCTTTGGGGAAAACAACATGCATGCTGAATTTTAGTCGCAGGTAAGATGCTGCCAACTGGAAGACACAGGCTGAGGAAGACAGTCGTCCATTATATGTCACCCTCTCCCATGAAACCAGTCTTAAACTAAGTGGCAGCTGTCAATCAGTCCTAGAGACAGAAATAGCAGCTGGGGATCGATTTGGGTGATTTTCATTTTGTGTGTGTGTGCAGAATTACCTTCTTTATGCCTTAAATTGTCATGTGTTTGTGATATTTCCCTTTAGAAGTGGCCTTCAGTTTTTGTTTTCAAATGGGTTTAAATGTTCCTACCGTGGAGTAAAGGATGCGAATGTCGTATCATGACCGACGTTTGGCCGAATAGTATTTGTACCCCACAGAACCCCAGCATGTTGTACACCTTCATCCAGTTTATTACCGTGAAAAGATTCCGGGATTTTGGCTAAACTTAAACCACTGTTGCTATGGAAAATATGTAAAATGACACAAAATCTTTCAGGGCTGTTTTATCAGAATGGCTGCCATAACACTTAGCAACTTCAAACAGCCACAACTTCAGTAAGTCTTTTATTACAGTCTACGTTTAAATACCAAAGTAGTAAGCAGCGACTGCAGTTTCCAAAATCACACAGATCTCAAAATACCAACAATACAGCTTAAGACTAATTTCATGGAAGAGAGTCACGAACTGTTCAAACGGTACAGTACGAGGTTGAAATGCATTTGTCTCATGGCAGGCACACATCAGTGCGTGTGTGTGATTTCTTGGACAATGGTCTCAACATCCAGAGCTAATAACCTGAGTAGAGCCTCGCAGTATCTTTGACAGGAAATGTGTTTGAACAATAAACCGCTCATCCATCCACAGAGGTAGAAAAAGAGTTGGAAAAGAACGACAAGAAGTTGGTGCCCACCTTGCCGAGTAAGAAAGGGAGGCCACCCACAGCTGACAGCCCAGAGTTTCAGTCGGAGGGAAGATCCAGCGCAGGTGAGTGTGTGTGTTTGGGTAGGTTTTGCCCGTAACTTTCCAGTGACCCGAATCTAGACTGCAGGTGCAGCCTGTTAGGTCAAGGCATCTAGTGGTTCCACAGTAACTAGAAGGCCGACTGCTGCTTCAGGTCAGGGTGGACGAGGTTTAGGACATTGTACTGCGACATAGGCTCCCATCATGCTGTGCAAATGTCCATACAGTCAGTGTTAATTTGCAGGGCTCGACTAAAGAGGCACAAAGAACCAGTGTAAATTTGCAATGCTTGACTAAAGAGTCAGAAAGAACCAGTGCTAATTTGCAGGGCTTGACTAAAGAGACAGAAAGAACCAGTGTTATTTTGCAAAGCTCGACTAATGAATTTGCAAGGCTTGACTAAAGAGACAGAAAGAACCAGTGTTATTTAGCAAGGCTTGACTAATGAATTTGCAAGGCTTGACTAAAGAGACAGAAAGAACCAGTGTTAATTTGTAAGGCTTGGCTAAAGAAAGAACCAGTGTTAATTTGTAAGGCTTGGCTAAAGAAAGAACCAGTGTTAATTTGTAAGGCTTGACTAAAGAAAGAACCAGTATTAATTTGCAAGGCTTGACTAAAGAGGCAGAAAGAGCCAGTGTTAATTTGCAAGGCTTGACCAATGAGGCAGAAAGACCCAGTGTTAATTTGCAAGGCTTGACCAAAGAGGCAAAAAGACCCAGTGTTAATTTACAAGGCTTGACTAAAGTGGCAGAAAAAAAACATTCATCCTCCATGCTTTCCCCACATGTTCAGTTTGACCAGTTTTTATTTTCCCATTTTTTCTTTTCTTTTTTTTTCCCTTCAATTTTCGCCAAAGGACCCACACCTCCAGCCAGCCGGCGAGTGCTGCCCATCATGGAGGAGACAGACATGAAGCAGGTGTCGGACATCCTAGCACGCAAGTCTTCCAAGAAGCGGCCAGGGCCTGTCCCGCCTCGCCGCACGACGAGCGTCAAAGAGCAGGGGGACCACCCGGAGCTGGACATGGAGCTAAAGTCGCGCATGAAGCTGCAGAAGGCCAAAGTGGAGAACTCCACCGTCCTGGAGGAGGACGAGCAGGGCAGCCCCGTCAAGCTGGACGGCTCGCCCAAGATCAGCCGCGAGGACTCCTTGGGGAAGAGCAGCGCCGACAACCTGAAGGCCGCGCAGATCGACCGCTCCAAGTACCTCATCTCGGAGGCCAACGCCCGGTCGTTTGAGCATGGTGCGCCGGAGAGAACTAGCGGGCGGAGGCTGGGACCACCCGGCGGGGTGGGGAAAGGGGTGGCGGACGGGGTGGACTCGGCCGCGGCGATGGGGGTGGGTCAGTACCCCAAGAAGGCCATCCCCCTGCCCCAGAGGCCAGGCATGGGCCCGTACAAGAAAATGTCGGAGCCCAACCGCCCCGCGGAACTGATGCATTCCTTGTCGGTGGAGGACGATAGCGACCAGGTGAGAGGGTCCTGGGATTCATTTTCTCTTTGGGCGAGGTGAGGGGGTCCGACTCGTGTTCTCCTCCTCCCTGGTACCTTGATGTTGAAGGGTTTTTGGTGTGGCTTTTTGTATGCCTCGTGTATTTTTTTAAAGTTTTTTTCTTTCTTTCTTCGTTTGTTGCGCGAGTCTGCTGCCCAGGCCTGACTGTGGGTTTTTTTAGCGACCGGAAGCTTTACCGTCAGCCTGCTGCAATGCAGAAGGTGGTGACGCGTAAATACGAAGTACTGATGCTGTAAACAAAGCGCATGTGAAATGATACTGCTTTCGAAAAAGAGTTCTGAATACGGTGGCGGCCTCATTTTCAGTTCAGTTTGCGACCTGTAAGCAAGGCTCGTAGCCTGTTCCAGAATGCTGATGCTGTAAACAAAGCGCATGTGAAATGATACCGCTTTCGAAAAGTGTTCTGAATATGGTGGCAGCCTCATTTTCAGTTCAATTTGCAACCTGTAAGCAAGGCTCATAGCCTGTTTTAGAGGCTTATGTGGTAGAAGGCCAGGTGCAAGAGGCTAATAACTTGTGCCGATGGGAATTGGGTTGATGGAGACTATTTCATCTGCATCCACCGTGATGCCCAAGGAAGTATCCCTCACCATTCATCTCTCTCCACGGCAGAAATTTCACGTTGCACCAGCCATGTAACAATCAAATAGCACTGTCAGTACACCACTTCGGTAGATATTAAAAGAAATGTTAACAAATTATGCATCCATTCATTCACTCTTAATCGCACGTGACATGAGCGCACTGAGTCTGCTTGAGAGCAGAGAATAGCGCTATATAAAAGCGATCCAGAATAATAATAATAATAAAAACATCGCATGTGCAGGTGCAGTATCCTGTAGTCCGCGAGTTCAGTGGATGATGAAAACACTAATGATAACCCAGCAAGCACCAAACATGTGAAGTGCATTGAGTCTGCTCGAGAGTGGAGAATGAATAGCTTCATGTAAAAGTAACCGATAATGATTACTCTGGGAGGGTGTTCTGTTTCGTTTCAGACTTTCTTTTGCTTTTGCTTTAAATCTTGAGAGGTTGTGGGTGTTTTCAAAGTGATTTTGGGGTGATGGGTAGTTCAAAAAATGTCCAGTTCCTGCCCGAGGTTGATTGTGTGAGTCACGGTTGGTTGCCCCACTGTGATTGTGTGAGTCACGGTTGGTTGCCTGGCTGTGATTGTGTGAGTCACGGTTGGTTGCCCCATTCTGGTTGTGTGAGTCACGGTGGTTGCCCCACTGATTGTGTGAGTCACAGTTGGTTGCCCCGTTCTGATTGTGTGAGTCACAGTGGTTGCCCCACTGATTGTGTGAGTCACAGTTGGTTGCCCCACTGATTGTGTGAGTCACAGTTGGTTGCCCCACTGTAATTGTGTGAGTCACGGTTGGTTGCCCCGTTCTGATTGTGTGAGTCACAGTGGTTGCCCCACTGATTGTGTGAGTCACAGTTGGTTGCCCCACTGATTGTGTGAGTCACAGTTGGTTGCCCCATTGTAATTGTGTGAGTCACAGTTGGTTGCCCCACTGTGATTGTGTGAATCACGATTGGTTGCCCCGCTGTGATTGTGTGAGTCATGGTTGGTTGCCCCCATTCTGATTGTGTGAGTTACGGTTGGTTGCCCCGCTCTGACTGTATGAGTCACAGTAGGTTGCCACGCTCTGATTGTGTGAGTCACGGTTGGTTGCCCCGCTCTGACTGTATGAGTCACAGTTGGTTGCCCCGCTCTGACTGTGTGAGACACGGTTGGTTGCCCCGCTCCGACTGTGAGTCACGGTTGGTTGCTCCGCTCTGATTGTGTGAGTCACAGTTGGTTGCCCCATTCATGTTACATGCCGGAAGATTACCACTTCTACCATTGGTAGCGTCTGGTCATTCTGTTTTCCCCTTTTCAGATCACTCAAATCTTTCACCTGTCGCAGGTGCGGGTGGGCAAGCTTGACATCGCCAACGTGTCCAAGGCCATCCACCGCTACGGCACCATTCCCAAGGGGGTGCGCATCGGAGCCTACCTGCAGTCGCTGGAGCGTGAGCACAACAACCACAACAATGACCTCACGCCCGTCGATGACCAGGATTCCGGAACCGACCGCGACAGCGTGGCGTCCTGTCCTCCGGCTGTGTCGGAAACCGTGGCCGACGGCAAGAGCGTGCCGGCGTCCGCAGCGCTGCCAGGGGAGGGGGCAGCAGACGATTCTGACCCCGGCATCAAGCAGGAGCCCAACCTGCGCCCCTCGGCCTTCGTCAAGTCCCAGTCTCAGCACGGGCTGGGGGACGGTGGCGGGGGGCCCGGGGCAGGGGGCGTCGGGGTCAAGTCCCAGTACTCAGGCATGCTGCAGCGTCACAAATCAGACTTGAGCGCCGCCGACTCCGAGGCCAACCGCTACGAGGCGCCGTGGGGCGACCTGTTCTCCGGGCGCCCGCCCAACCCGAACGAGCGGCTGCACACCCCACCGACGGAGAACCTAGGAGCCAAACCCAAGCCTAGCCCCAGGTTCTCGCGGATGTTTGGGGATGGGGTTGCGGAGCCCCCGCCCCAGGGTCCCTCCAAATCCTCCCCGATGGGGGACGGGGACACCTTGACTGCTAATACCAATGGGGGCCACCGCCCGTCCCCGCCCTCTAGTTTCGCCACCGACCGGAGCAAGCTGGATTTTTCCAACTCTCCCAATAGCCTGTCCTCTTTCAAGACCTTCGGAAAGCCTGGCGTGGTGAAAGAGACCAACCTCGACCTCGTCAACGCTGAGGCCATGCTGGCGGCCGCCACAGACTCTCTCCGGCAGACACCGACGGACAACGTGACCGCAGGCGGGGACTCGGGGATTTACAAGCCTGTCCTGCCGCTCATGAAGGGAGCGACCATCACTGCCCCTCCTCCGGACAGGACCTCCGACCCCATGACCTCTTCCATGGTTGGCGAGGGCAAACTCGCCTCTTCTCCGGCGGGAGGGGTGGAGGATTCCACACCGGTGACAATGGAGAGAATTTTGGATGCCTCGGAACGGCTGCGAGGTTGCATCGACAAGCTGGCAGTTGCTGGGAATAAGACCAGCACTAACTTCATGTTGCTGTCGGAAGAGGTGCGGTGAAATGTCCATGCATATGCATGTGTGTGCATGCATGCGTGTGTGTGTGAGAGAGAGAGAGAAAGAGAGAGATAGCGTACACTCAGACATTTATAAAAAAAGTTTGTGTGTATTTGTGTGCGTGAGAGAGAGAGAGAGAGAGAAAAAGGGTGTGTGTTTGCATGGTGGTTACGTTTGTTACTCATCCAGATATGTCACTGCTCATAAATTTTGTCCTACCGGACTGTTGAGTCCATTGAGTATGACATTAATTAACCATGCATACATACATCTGTGATTCATACTAAAGAGTGAAACCCCACACCAAAGACCGCTTCTCCTTTAAGACCACTTCTGCTTGGTCTTTAGGGTGGCCTCAACTGAGGGGTGGTCCTTGATGTTGGGTTTGGTTGGTTTGGTTAAACTTGATTAACGCTGAGTTGTCTCTGAAGAGTCTTAAGAGGTACTGGTGAGGACTGAGATCCCATCCCCTTTGCCCTGATGTGGCTGTAATGGTTGACCGGGGCGTGAAACACCAAGTTACTTACTTACCCATAATAATGATAACAGTCATTTCTATAGCACTCAGGAGGTAGGGGAAGAGCGTGACTACAGCTGACACCACACTGTCACCATCAGAAGAACTCCTGCATTAAGATGGGCAGTGATAAGAGCTATTTTAATGTTTCATTAACATTAACTGTTTCATGAACTGTTTTTGTGAGGGATGAGGTCACATGACCGTGTCCACAGACGACAACTTTTGAAGAGAGGAGAGAGCCAAAGTGGAATCAGACAGAGGTCTTTCTGCTTACCAGCCTAACTGGTCCTTGGTGTAGGGGTAGTTGACATTGAAATATGAAGGGGAGTGTTTCAGAGAAACTGCCGGCAATGCACTCTTGCCATGGTGTTAAAAATCTTTTATGTTCAGAAGAGAGAAAAATGAGAAAAAATGAAGTGAACCAGCGTGTGCAGATTCTTACATCATAGTCATTCAGAGTGCATCTGGCAGAAATAATAGTGATAACGGTCATTTCTATAGCACCGTATCTCAGCAACAAGGGTGAGCACACTGCTCCATACAAGATCTACAAAAAGGTATAATACATGAAACCTGAGAAGGGAGACAATTTAGAAATGAACAGTGAGAAGGGAGGTAATTTGGTGTTAAGTTAGCTCCCTTGACCAGATTTAAAATGGTTAACCACAGGACTAAACTAAAATTCAGAGCTCACAATCTGTGGGAAAACTGAGGTGGCCATCCGTGGCTCCACATCCCTAAAAGTCCTTGATAGTCCTTATGGTCTCTGTGAATGTAAAGCAACATTTGAAGGAGAAGACTGAATTAAATGGAGTAGGTAAGTAACTTGGTATTTTACAGTCTACCAGTACAGTTGTATCAGGGCAGTTAAACAGAATGAATTTTGAATTCTGAAAGCCAGAGTTCAGGAGCTGCATGAAGTCGAGGTGGCCGTCCTGGGCTCCCCGTCCTAACGAGCCTTATGGTTTCTGTGGACGTAAGGCAACCATGCACACACATTGGTCACAGTTTGTCCCTGACATGTCCGCCCGACATCCGAGGACATTAAACCCCACATCATCGTTGTGAAAGATGCACACACAAAAATGACAAACAACGGAGATGGACAGTGAGTTATCAGGGTTGACCTCACTGCAGCTGTTTGCTGTCCTTGCAGGTTCAGGCCTTCCACAGCCTGTGCTGTCGATTCATCGATGCGCTGCCTCCCCACGCCAAGTTCCACGCCCGCGAGCTCCTGTCGCGCCTGCTGAGCCACAGTCAGAGCTTGAAGACCTTCACCAGCTCCTCCCCCTCCGCCGGCGGCAACCTCCTCACCGACATCCAGACCACCAACCGCGACATCATGAGCGTCATCCAGAGATGAGGCCGCTGGGAAAGCCGTTTGACAAAGGGCGTCCTCTCTGGCAGTGCTGTCTCAACAACCTCGCCTGTGGTGAGCTGGAAGCATCCTGTGGAGGCCGGGGTTGGAGGCCAGGGACAGCGTGTGATTTTCCTCCCAAAGTTCTGGCACTGATGTCTTGATGCTAGTCCTGGTGTTTTGAGTGGCTTTCCCACATGAATAGTGTGCGCCGGGAGACAGACTGCGTTTTATTTATGCCGGACCTAACCCCCCAACCCCCCTACCCTACCCCACCCCACCCCATTCTGTTTCCCAGGTATAGAGCGTTGCTGGATGGCTATGTTCCATTGGTTTGGGGAAATGGGAGGAGTTAATTTTAGCGGCCAACAGCCACGCCACTGAAGCTGTAACTGGTTGAACACACGGTCAGAAAGAATGGAAAAAAACACAGCAGGGGCTACTGCTTCACAGCGTAAACAGCGTTTTATTATTTTGTGTTTTAAAGGCACAGCTCTTGGATTTATTTGTTACAGAGAACAAAACTATTCTGCCAATGGCGTAAAAAGTCAAAAAAAACCAAAAAAACAGCTGTGTTGTCGTTGAAGATTTTTGATAGCAGGAAACAGGACGTGTCAGCGGGCCCCAAAGACAGGAAAGAGGTGACTGGCTTTGCTTGAACACTAACGCTGGCCAATGAATATTTTACGAGTCAACAACTGATCAAGTGAGACCCAGTCAGTGTTCATAATTACGGTAACGTGCAAAGTACTCTTTGGGGAATTGTCACAAAAAGCAATGATAAGACAAAATGTGTGTTGAGCTAGTAGAACTAGTTTTTGTTGTTGGTGTGCTTCTTTTTTGGCTTAGACTTTAGAATGAACAATAGAAGTTAGAAAAAACTAGCATTGTGTGCAATGTTTGGGGGGTTCAGGGGGTTAAACAAATTTTATGAGAGTATATATGTGAGTCAGTGAGAAAGGTATGTCTGTGTAGTCTCTTCATAGATGCTTGCCATTTCCAATTCCAGTCTGATGGCATGCTCAAATGATCTGTGCGGAAAAAAGATCCTTACACTACAGCCTAGTGTTCAGCGTCCCTGCTCAAACTCAAAGTCAAAGCTGCAAAAACTGAAAAAGCCTATGTTCCACAATGATGAAGAGTACGAATGGGATCTGCGCAGGGACTCATGATTTGTGACAAAACTTTGCATACCTACTTGATGCAGACCTGCCCTTTGCAGTCTACTAACAGTTCATAAAATACTGCATCATAAAGTTGGATGGCAGAAGTGTACATACTGATACAGGCATCATTAGCTTCTGTTTTAGTCAATCAGCCTGGGATTCATGCTGTGCGGTCTGTATGATTAAATGGGCATTAAATTCTTTTTCAAAACGTTTTTCTGAGAAATTCTCTGATAAGTGATTTGACGTTTCTTTGAAATGATAATAAGAATGAATTCCCCCCCCCCCCCCCCCCTCCCATCCCCCACCCCACCTGTAATCTTGTTTCAGTTTTTTTTGGTTATACCTCTTTCAATTGAAAAAAGAACAAAAAGGATATTTTCTGATGTTTGTACCTATTCAACCTTTGCCCTGAGGAAAGTGAAACTTACAGCATTTTTCTGAGTACTTAGTACTTACTAATAAAAAAAACTTAAGTTAACCTCATGGAAAAGATTAACATTGCCATTCTCACAGCTGCAGTTCTTAGGAATTGGTTGCCTGCTTTATTCCGCCAGCAGTCATAAATTCATGTTAAATAATTGGCTTGGCCCATTCGCCCTGATATAACCGTAATGGCTGACAGGGCGTAAAACACCAAGTTACTTACTGCTTGGTCGAAATGATGGTCACAACTGAAAGAGGAACGGCAACAATAAGTGATATATATATATATATATTCTGCTTTTAGTATGATTTTGGCCAGAGGCTGGAAGCATTTCTTCTTACTCTGTGAATTGCTGATACTGCGTATATTCTTGGAATGTAGTTGTGCCACTTGTGCTGCTTGCGCTCATAAAACAGGCTCAGATTAGTATGTTGGGAGCAGTGTTATGAACTGGGAGCAAGGTCAGTGTCACAAGGTCAGTACTGATGAAGATTCGAGCGTGCGTGTATGTGTGCGTGGTCGCTGCTGTCACAATTCTCGGCGCAGGTCCTCTCTCCCCTTTTACCTAAAGCCTTCCGCTTCGTAAGGGGCGCCAGGCGACATCTTGCATGACCAGTTCTGTATTTAAACTTGATCAAACCGGTTGCCTTTCTGTGTTGCTGTACAACTTTCAAAGTGAAATGAGCATCGCTTTTTGGCCTGCTTTCTGTGGGAGCTGTTCGCAGAATCAGCCCAGCGACGTTTAGTCTTTTGCGGTCAACCAGGTCTGTCTTCAGAGGAACAGAAAGGAGTGCTGTGGACAGAAAGATCGGACACAGCTCAATGGACAGGGGGTGATTCTCTTTGATCTTTTTGTGTGCGTGCGAGTTTGTCGGCCGCATTGGTGTGGCGTTAGAATCACAGACATTGCCTTCAATCGAAATCACCCGTGAAATTTAAGTGTGCATGTGCATTTGTGGTTTTACTCCGCGATTCCATGGCCTGTACATGTATTTTTCCATGTGTACAACAAATGCAGATTTTTTTTTATATATATATATACGTGTAATTGTCAGCCATCCCTTGGCCCCCCCCCCCCCCCCCCCCCCCCTCGTCTGGGATTGTCAGCTCAGATTTCATATTTTGTACTTGCATTTTATTCTAACCTGTGAAGTGAGTGTGACATGGTTAACCCCCAAAACGTGCAAGCACTGCTTTGCCACTGCGATAACTCAGCAGTGTTTCAGGAGAGAATTGGTCGACTCGTGGATGTGGCGTTTTGGATCACTGGATGCTCTGGCCCCATGCATTGCGTCAGGAAAGCTACAGCATGCCCGAGGAAGAGGAAAAGGCCATGGTTGTCGTGGACTCGATCCAGGACTGATTAACCCTTTCACTGCCTAACAACAGCTCCAAGAAAAGGATAAGCTGACCAAGCATGTCCCTTCGGGGAACTTTTCTGCGTGCAAGAGTTTCTGAGAAGGTGACATTCAAGCAGGAAGGTGTTCAGTGTCCTGGGAGCAAATGGCAGACCCTGCCCGTTTCATCATATGACATTCTTCGCCTGTTTCATCATATGACGTTCGTCGCCTGTTTCGTCATATAGTGTCTTGCGGGCAAGGAAAGGGTTAACTGTGTGGACTTTCCTGATTCCGTGCTGGGACTTGAAGACTTCACTGCGAGATTGGGGCAAATGGTCAATATATGACTGAAAGCATTTGAAGTTGAAATGTGTTTTGTACGTTGGCTTGCCCATGCCGATCACAGGTTTTATGCAAGGTGTGACCTGTTGAGTAAAGTTACAATGAAGCTTGAGTTGTTGTGGTGCCAGCATGTGTCTAATGCTAACATTAACAGTGGTGCAAGGAAAACAGAGCTGTGTGTGTCAGTAAGACCAGGTGTAAACTAACAGTTGATAACAATAAATGGTTGTGGAAGTGAAAGGCGATTGATTCTGAAAGAGAACTGAAAGGACGCTTGGAACAGAATGCAAAGTGAGGTGTTTTGACCAACAACAACAAAATGTCAGTTTCTTTCTATCGTCCTGCCTCTTTCTCACTGCACACCCCCCCCCCCCCCCCCCCCCCCCCCCCCCCCCCCCCCAATTCCTCCCCACCTCCCTTGTAACTTAGTTATAAACAATAACATTGGATGCCCAAGTGCTGTGACTGCTTCCTAACAACCCATCTGTAATCACCTGTTAGGCCTTCATCGCTTCACATCCCTGAGTGAGGAGGTGTTGTTTTTACCTGGATGGGACTACCGGACTGAGCGCTTGCATGTGGGTCAGTGTGCGTGCGAGGCTGTGAAAGCATTGGCAAGCAGTGGGCAAGTGTTGCTTTCCTGCGTTGTATTGTTTTAATCACCAGCTGTGCAACAGGTGTGTCTTTGTTTTAATCACCAACCGTGCAACAGGTACGTCTGACGCGTTGCTTGGAATTGTGACCCGTGTTTTACCACTGACTTCAGCGTAAAGCTGTCCGTGTTAGTTTAATTTGAAGGCTTTCCCTCTTGAGTGTCTCGGTAATTAATTGTGAGCGCTTGCACGTTGCCTGTCGTGGCACTGGTATTGTGAGTTACTCCCCCTGTCGGTGTCAACATTTGCTTTAGGTCTTGTTGTACATAGCACTTGTCTGAGGTGGTCCCACAGGAAGAGTTTTTTCACTGTGGTCTTTACTCTCTCATCATCACTAGGTTCTGTTTTGTTTTGTTTTGTTTTGTTTTAGAAGGATGCAAATAACCCATTCACTTGAGGCTTATGTAGCATTTCGGTCTTTCCAACTGCGCAGGAGTCAGTGTGTATGCTTTTCAGTCACAAGTGAGGGTGTTTTTGTGTCCACCAGCGTACATGTACAGGACAACTTTTTTGTGAGACTCACACAAATCACATGTTGTTTCTGTGTGGTCAGACCACATATGTACTGATGTAGCAATGTTGGTTTTGAGTGAGCTCTGGGAGTGAGATGGTATGTTTTTAAGACAGCATGCATGCGTGCGCGCGCGCGCGCGTGTGTGTGTGTGTGTGTGTGCGAAGCTTTTGAAGTTTGAAGTGCTCTGTCTCATCAGGTGTTGCTCACAGCATCAGCTTGGTGGAAACAATGAACGTGAAATACTCAGCTCCTGTCCGCTGCAGCCCGCTGTCTTGTGCCAGCTTCCTTTTGGTCAAGTTGTCATTGCATTTCCTTCGGGTAAGCAGTACATTTCAGGGCACATGTGGCGGTGGTGACTTTCTGAGAATTGGGATGTTCTATTGGCAGTGCTGAACTGTTCCAGTGCAAGATAAAACAGGTGCACACTCTTTCGTTCACACAAATATTTATTCAGAGGGCAGGGGAATCATCGGGGGGGGGGGGGGGGGGGGGGGCTGAGTGGAGACAAGTGTGGTGTGTGTGTAATGGGGGTGGGGGGGGGGGGAGACTGGTATGTGCTGGTCACTGAAAGCCGAAGAACTATGGTGGAAGCAGTAGGGCTGGTTTAAACAAAGTTGATTCCAGTTCATGTAAAGGTGGAAACCTAATCAGCGCATGAGAATTAAAAGACGCTAAGCTGTTGGGGTCACCTTTAGAGTCCGTTGGTCAAATAAGCAGGCAGGGAAAGAGGGAAAACAAAGCTAACACTAATAATGGGGGGGGGGGGGGGGGGGGGTACTAATAGTAAAGGGAAGGAGGGTATTATCAAAGCTGATATGAGCTAGTCACTGCAGACTGAAGATCTGTGATGGAAGCTGTTGGCTTCATACTAGGGTCCATCTGTGAGACAAGGGGCCAGGAAAATCAGAAGCGAAAAATCAGGGTGAAGCAGGGATATCAGTAATGGTAACACCAAGAGGATGTGTGTGTGTGTGTGTCACACTCCCCGCATCACTTTCCGGCACCTTCCTCCAAACTCTGCCAGAACTGGTTATGCCACTGAAGAGGCACTCCTTATCTCTGTGCAGCTGTCCACCGATGCAGTCAGCGCCCTCCAGAAGGCCTTTGGGTACTAATAAGACTGTGGAAACAGCATAGCGTCCAAGCACCCACATAAACGTGAGACGCATCCGCCCCAGGTGAAAGAGAAAAAGTTCTGTCTTGATTCAAACGATTTTAGTTGTATTTGTGCTAGCGTAAGCAGCGTGGTCAGTTATAAAAGAAACGTCGGATATAATTTGAATTGCCTGTTACAAACTTACTGCCGTTTGAGCGTCATCGAAAACTGTTCGTTAGTTGACCGTTTTGGGAGACCTATGGTGTAATGAACTGTGGCAGTGGTTGGAGGAAAGATGTCGTAAACCAGTGCTTGGAGTTTGTGTGTGTGTGTGTGTGTGTGTGCGTGTGTGCATGTTTGTGTGTGTGTGTGTGTGTGTGTGAGTGAATGTGTGTGTGTGTGTGTGTGTGTGTGTGTGTGTGTGCATGTGTGAGTGTGTGTGTGTAGAGCTGATACGAGCCAATGGCTGCAGGCTGACGAACTGTGATGGAAGCTTCAGAGCAGAGGAGACGTGCAATGCTGGTGTACAGACAGGAAACGGAGGGGCACAGACGGGAGGCTTTAGGGAACAGTAATGTCATGGCTTACCTGTGACAGTGGCTTACCTGTACTTCTTCTGCAGTACACTCATCCAGCTCCATGCCCCCCCCTCCCCCTCCACCCCCCCCCACCCCACCCCCCCACCCACACCTCCCACTGCCACCACCTCCATCTCCAGCCCAACCCCATTCCCCACCTGCCGGAAAGTTGTTTTTTTTTGTTGTTGTTTTTCTTTTTTCTTTGTTTTCTGAACCTATTCAAACTGCTGTTACAAATGACGAAATTCTTAAATAAAATACAATTTTCTGACACTCACTCAGCATTCTTCAGTCTCGGTTCACAGAGAATGGTTTCACGAAAACTGAAAATTTGGAAGGCATTGTGGTGTTAGTCTGTTACTGTTGTTTTTATTTACTCCAGGTAATCAGATTCTTCAGTGCACTGAGGTCCATTTTCACGTTAGAGCTTCGCGCTGTATAAATAGTTCATCAGTGTGATTATTAATGTTATCAGATCCTTTGGTGTTAGTTAATGGGGGCTTGGCTCTTCGTTATTGGTAGTGAAGAAGAATTGTGCGGATGTTGTATGCCCTGCGTATGTAATGATGTCTGCAGGAGTCGATAGTTATCTGGTAGAAATATCACTGGTAAAACAAGGCAGGCAGAGATAGCGTTTGTCCTGGGAACGTGGACAAATTGTCCTAAATTCCACCATTGTAAGAAGCATGGGACAGGGCCGTTGTCAAACAAACCAACGGAAGTGTCTCACTGTCAGGGTGGCGACAACTTCTGGGAGACAGTGTGGGGCAGATATAATGAAGTGTCAACAAGTGCGCAAGGTTCTGCCTTGAACCAAGCTGTGGATTAGTAGAAACATTTGGTGGTGGTGGTGGGTGGGTGGGAGGGGGGGGGGGGACGGAGGGCTGGGGGGGTTGTGTGTGTGCATGTTTTTTTGTTTTGGTCTTAAGTTTGGTCTGCTACCCCCATCCCCCCACCCCCCACTCCCCAGCCCCCTCCCTCCACACTACACACACACACACACCTGTCACTGGAGGTGTTAGATCCTACCCCTCCACCCCCCACTCCCCCCAAGCCCCCTCCCTCCACACACACACACACCTGTCGCTGGAGGTGTTAGATCCTACCCCTCCACCCCCCACTCCCCAGCCCCCTCCCTCCACACACACACACACCTGTCGCTGGAGGTGTTAGATCCTACCCCTCACACACCAACTCCCCCCCCTCCCCAGCCCCCTCCCTCCACACACACACACACCTGTCGCTGGAGGTGTTAGATCCTACCCCTCCACCCCCCACCCCCATTCACCGCCTCCCTCCACACACACACACACCTGTCGCTGGAGGTGTTAGTTCCTACCCCTCCACCCCCCCACCCCCCACTTCACAGCGCCCTCCCTCCACACACACACACCTGTTGCTGGAGGTGTTGGATCCTACCCCTCCACCCCACCCCCGCCATCCACCCCTTCCCCTCTCCATTTTGTGAATTGTGATCACGGAATGTTGCACTGTTGTGGGGGGGGGGGGGGGGGGGTCTGCATCAGAAGAAAGTCTTATTTTCTGAGAAGGGTAGACCTAAACTTGTGTGAATTGATACCAACTGCTGAATACTTTTGCCTTTTCTCATTCATGCAACTGGCATTAATGTGTGTGACCAGCTGCCACATTTATGATTCACCCCCCCACCCCACCCCCATTCCTTATAATTATTGAATCTTTGATTTGAATGTTTATTTGAGTTTTTTCTTGTTAGCTTTCACTTACTTTGAACTTGATCATTTTAAAACTAGTAAGTAATAATGCCTATGTTCTTAAAACTAGTAAGTAATAATGTCTATGTTCCTGTGATTTTGTGTTCTTGTGCTTTCTCTGTATTTAGAAAAGGAGAGGGGAAAAAATAAAACAAAAAACACACACACCTAGTCACACTTCAGTGAGAGTGACAGGTTTTTTGACAGCACGTGTGTGTTTCAGTGTCTGATTAGCTCCCCCTGAGGGTTTGCATTTGTTTGTGAATTATGTGCTGGTAGGTGGTGGTGCGTTTCAGGTTCATACAGCAGTCCTGTGGCCTGACGCTGAAGCTGTATGTTCACATCCTGACCGCTTTCGTAGGTGGACCTTGGCTATCAACTTGCAGAAAACCTTTTTCTTTTTTTTATGTGTGTGGTTTGTCCTTGGATTTGTCAAATTCTCTCTTTCTTCTGGTTTTTTTTTTTTTTTTTTTTCTCCATTTAAATTCCATGCTCAAGATGATGATGTACAACACAGTATTCAAAGTGACAGAAGGTGTTTGTTTTTGTTTTGCTTTGTTCATTTGGTTTTGCTTTGTTCTTTATCACGGTATCACCCATGTATGGCCTCCACTGTTGACTGGATGTTAAACATTAAGTAATTGGGAGGGGGGGTGGGGGGGAGGGGGTGGGGGGGAGGGGGGTGGGGGAGTGAAATGTATTCAGTGCTTTGAGTACATGCACTGAAAATAAAAGTTTTTTTTACAGGCTCTACAGAGAAACATGAGTGAGTGAGTTGACCGCTTACAGAGAGAAGTTAGACTTGACATTTGAAGCATTCTGATAGGAATTGTTGTCAACAGTTGTGAATGGGGCAGCGTTACAGATTACAAGAACGCTCACTAAAATCTTAACGTGTGAAGGAACTGGCTGTAAATAATAATAATAATAAGACCAAACAGTCTGAAACAGGTTGTTATGCATTTGAACCTCTTTCTTCTGTTATAAAAAAAAGAAGAGAAGTTTGTATTGTTGGTACAATGTGGTTAATGCATTTGCATGAAGTGACCGCCTCTCTGCATTTCGCCTAACTGATTGTCTTCATCATCAGCCTTTTGCTTCAGTGTCGAACAGAAGGTTTGGAACAGTTTGATCCAAAAGCTGTCACACATGGCAGATTGTGTCTATCTTTGTTCATTCTTTTTTCTTCTTCTTTTTTTTACTGGAAAAGTAACAGAATAGTGTTCAGTTCACTACATAGTTATTTACTAATCACTCTGTGTGTGTGTGTGTGTGTGTGTGTGTGTGTGTGTGTGTGTGTGTGTGTGTGTGTGTGTGAGAGAGAGAGAGAGAGTGTGTGTGTGTGTGTGTGTGTGTGTGTGTGTGTGTGTGTGTGTGTGTGTGTGTGTGTGTTGCAGTTCTAATTCTAGTCTACTGCATGAGTTTCCCATTTGCTTGTTAATTAAGTTTGTCCTATATAATTTAAATGAATAATAAAAAAAATCAGTTTGTATAGGCTTTTCTGTTTGCATTTAATAAATTTGTTAAAGTAGTAAGTGTAAATATATATCATATTTGAAAGTCAGATTTAAATTGTTAATGCTACTGAGTATTATTGGCTAGTGTAAATACACATGATAAGATTTGAGAGTTACAAGTAAAACAGTATAAAATGTATATTTAATGCTAAATCCGTTTGATACAGAAATATACTCAGATTTTGATTGTTTTAGGAAAGAAAAAATTGCTTATTGGTTTTATGTGTTACTCTTCTGAAGACATCACAATTTCAGTATTTGACTTTGTCGACACTTTGACATTTTGAGTAGAAAATACGAGACATCTACTAAACACAATCATTCTCTCTTTCTGACTCTCTGCTTGAGTCCACATGCACTGTGCAATATTTCTTTAGGGGAGTACTAAATAGTAATGTAAGGATTCTTACACAGAACTGGTTTTTGTTTTGATTTTTTTTTTCTCTCACTATAGTTCGGACAACAAACAATACACCCCACTTTGTTTCCAATTCTTTTTGTCTTTATGGTAGCCGTTGGGGGGGGGGGGGGGTTTCTTTCTCCTCTTTTGCCTGTGGTTCCGTGCAGTTATAGTTCTGTTCTCCGTTCTGGTTCATACTGTTAAGTGTTATGTTGCATGGATTGCAATATCGCATGTTTTATGCACATTTTATTCAGTTTTTAATGCTGCATATTTTAGATTGTGATGCGTAATGTCTAATGAACACGCAAAAATCAAAGGGCTAGTTTCCTCACTAGCCACCAGCGTGAATGAATCTACAAAGAACTACTCACTAGCCACCAACGCGAATGAATCTACAAAGAACTACAGTCATAGCAGTGTCTGCATCTTGCTGTGCTCAAACTGTCCTCCCACCTTGCCCTCGTTTTCAGTAGCTGAAGGTAGCACCTCCTTGCCGGAGTTTTCAGTAGATGAAAGTAGCAACTCCTTGCCCTCGTTTTCAATAGCTGAAAGTAGCACCTCCGTGCCCTAGTTTTCAGTAGCTGAAAGTAGCACCTCCTTGCCCTCGTTTTCAGTAGCTGAAAGTAGCACCTCCTTGCCCTCGTTTTTAACAACTAAAAGTAGCACCTCCTTGTCCCCGTTTTTAACAACTAAAAGTAGCACCTCCTTGGCCTCATTTTTAACAACTAAAAGTAGCACCTCCTTGCCCTAGTTTTCAGTAGCTGAAAGTAGCACCTCCTTGCCCTCATTTTTAACAACTAAAAGTAGCACCTCCTTGTCCTCGTTTTTAACAACTAAAAGTAGCAACTCCTTGCCCTCGTTTTCAACAGCTAAAAGTAGCACCTCCGTACCCTCGTTTTCAGTAGCTGAAAGTAGCACCTCCTTGTCCTCATTTTTAACAGCTAAAAGTAGCACCTCCTTGCCCTAGTTTTCAGTAGCTGAAAGTAGCACCTCCTTGTCCTCATTTTTAACAACTAAAAGTAGCAACTCCTTGCCCTCGTTTTCAACAGCTAAAAGTAGCACCTCCTTGCCCTCATTTTCAGTAGCTGAAAGTAGCACCTCCTTGCCCTAGTTTTCAGCAGCTAAAAGTAGCACCTCTTTGCCCTAGTTTTCAGTAGCTGAAAGTAGCACCTCCTTGCCCTAGTTTTCAACAGCTAAAAGTAGCAATCTATCATAACAGGCAAATAGCAACCATGCTTACACTGATTTCACTTTTGCAACACTGTTTTACTGATTTTAACTTTCTGGTGGAGTTTTTCTTGATCAGTAGGTTCTTTTGCTTTTCAACACTTTTTGTTGTTGTTTTTTGTTTTTTGTAGGCTGTGTGCAGTTTTAGGAAAACTAGCTCAATCCCAGTTGGAAATGACACTATGGTAATCTTTTTAGATGGAAAAGAACATAATTCTGAATGCATCAGTGTATCGAGTTTGAAAGGGAAAAAATCTTCTGTAGGTGCAGTTATTTGATTTCTGCTTGTTTTGTTAGATTTTGTTTGGTATGTTCTTGTACATGCACGGTTAAAAGTCAAGAATGCATTTACTTGTGACAAAGGCTACTGTTGTTGTTTTACAACTGTTTTACATGTGCAAAGTGTTGCTCGTAAGATCCAGTGATAAACCTTGGCACTCTTGTGTCCAGTTCAAGTCGATTGTTTACATTGTGCAGACTAGTAGAGGTCAGAGGTCAGCCACTATCGGAAATACTGCTAGCAGCTGAAAAACAGCTCCCTGCCTGGGAGTGGGTTTTTTTTTTTTTTTTCTCCATTGTTTTTTGTTTGTTTTTGAGCATTTCATCGTCTCCTGCAGCAAACGTAGGTCAGTTTACTGGGTAAGGCACAGCAGCCGCAAGAGCAGCACTACCCATTCCTGCGAGTGAATGCAGTTGTTCTGTGTGTCCAGACGATGGTATGCCTATGGCTGCCAGCGTTTGGGATACTTAACGTGCGCAAATACGTTGATGCGTGTGATTGCACACAGGGGCTGTACAGACATCATAAGAGAGAGTCTGCCCTGGAAGTTGACTGGGGGGAAAAAATCCTTGGCTGCAGTGGGGACTCGAACCTGCGTCAGTGTTGCACCTGGCTTTTCAGTCTCACGCTCATCCCACAGCTATTTCACCCCTGGCTATCACTGCATGGCCATCCATGCAGTCACCAGACCTGCCCTCCCTCTAACTGAAAGCATGCCAAAATTTCATGGTAATTGCTGTTACCGAGGGGAAAAACCGGCCAATCATTGCAAAATTAGATAAACTGGTTAACAAACAAACAAAAACAAAAACAGAAGAAAAAAAAGAAACAGAAAGAAAGAAAAGAAAGAAGAAGAAAAAATGTATTCAGAAATAGTGAATAGGGAGAGAAGCAGGTAAATTGTTTTGAACTCTGTTTTTGTGTATGTGTGAAGAAGTTCAGGTTGTGCTTAATCTTATCAAATCACAAGCGGGGTTATGTGCATTTTTTTTTTTTTTTTTACAATGAACATAGTTTATATGTTCTCATTCTCACTGATACCAGCATGGAAACCTTTGAAAACTGTATATATTGGGGAGGGTTGCTGCGTGGATTTGTGTGACTGTGAAGGCAATGATCACAGGTTCACGCACATTGCTAGCAAGAGTAATAGCGCACAATGTTTCCGGGTCAGCCAGCATGTGATGATAACGGCTGTAAAGTCGGTTCTGTTGGAATAATTCTAGTCTCTATGGGCTCATACACAGCACTGTCATTGTGGAAGTGTCTGATTCAGTGCGCTTTGTTGTGTACACCGCATTCAGAATCGGGGTGTATGTGCGTGTGTGTGGGGTTTTTTTAAGGTTTTTTTTTATGTAAAGCTTGCCAATTTGTACAAGCTATGTTCTACTTCTCTATGGACACCTTCCCACCCCTTCCTTTTTTTCTTTCTTTTTTTTGTGCAGAATTTATTATTATTATCATCAGTGGGATTTCCAGATTTTGAGTATTAAGAAAGGCGTGGAGTAATCTCGGAGAGGAAAGTGTTACTATCATCAGTGTTTGCACGCCATTGCCCTTCTCCGCAAATGATGCAATCAGTTACTTTTTATCATTTTTTTTCCTCTTTTGTTTTCACTGTCAATACATCTGTCTTTGTACAGTGCTGCTTTTGTCTTCTTCTTTTTCTTGTACAGTCATTTTGGATATTCCAGGCTTGTGAATGAAGCGTACATGGTTGCTTATGTACAGCGCTTAGGGTATTATATATAATTATACAGATTCCACCTCTGATTGGTCTGTCTGTGTGTCTACATCCGTGCATTTGCCTGTTTGAAAAGTGTTCACAGTGGATGATTGTTGCCTCGCGTCGT
Source organism: Alviniconcha marisindica (assembly GCA_018857735.1). Lineage (NCBI taxonomy): Eukaryota > Metazoa > Mollusca > Gastropoda > Provannidae > Alviniconcha > Alviniconcha marisindica. The sequence continues at coordinate 315,003 of JABMCL010002978.1, forward strand.
GGTTTTAATGTATAACTTGAATATATTCGCTCACCTGCAAGTCTGTCTGTCTTGTCTTGGCTGTCTGTCTGTCTGTCTGACTGTCATTGATTCTGACTGCATAGAACCAAGTGTACAGATCAGCTGTCAAAACACTCATCAGATTTGAAATTGCTACTTTTTTTTCTTTTTTTTTAAATTTTGACTGGTGGAATAAACAATCCATGAAACCATTTTATGGACATGTATTTCTTTTTGTGTCATTTGAGTTCCAGTGTGTGTGTGAGTGTGTGCACGTGTGTGTGTGAGTGTGCACGCTTGTGTGTGTGTGTGCATGGAGAGAGTGAGCCAGACTTTTTATATGATGGTGATCACACACTAGCCACTTTTAAGTGATTTTTTAGGAATGGTCACATTTTGAGTTAAATGAACGTTAAGGCTGAACTGTACCTTTCCATTATTATGACACTAATAATGAAGTATTTATACAGTCACACAAAATCTTGCATGGAGAGACTATTCCTAGCTGATACACAGGCACACACATACACATACACACAAACATATGGACTATACTTTGCATTGATTTAGAGCAAAACTTCAGCAGATAGCAAACAGGGAGTGGAGGCTGAGGAAGATAACTGCAGGAAGTGGAAAACTGGCACAGCTTCTTTCAGTAAAAGAAATGTCTTAAGGTTAGATCTGACGTAGTCCAGAGAGAGTTCTCTCAGAGCGGAAGGAAGGAAGGAAGGTCATTCTAAATAATGGGGCCGAGGATGGAAAACAGGTGGCGCGGGAATCCGAGACACAACTCTTGCTGTAGTATCTCAACAGGAACCAAAAATGGAACAGCGTGGAGAATAGGGTTTGCGAAGTTAATGAGACAGTCCCAGAGACTGAAAAGAACGGAGCAGTACGCATGATACATTTACAGCAGACCGTGTTTATCTTGCACTGAATTCTTTGTAGGATTGGGAGCCAGTGGAGAGATTGAAACAGAGGAGTGATTATGGTAAGTTTTACGTGTGTGTGTGTGTGTGACGTGTCTGTGTATGTTTATGTGTGTGTGTGTGTGTGTGTGTGTGTGACGTGTCTGTGTGTAACATGTGTATGTTTATGTGTGTGTGTGTGTGTGTGTGTGTGTGTGTGTGTGTGTGTGTAACGTGTGTATGTTTATGTGTGTGTGTGTGGTTGGTGTGTGTGTGTGTGTGGTTGGTGTGTGTGTGTGTGTGGTTGGTGTGTGTGTGTGTTCAAGACTAGGCGAGCAGTACAGTTCTGAATGCGACGTACGCCGGAAGGCTATGCGCAGTGGAAGCACCTACCGAGTCAGACCAGAAACGAGAGAACTGCAGTACGTGAGTGCTTTGACCACTTTCACTGTTGTCTCGTTGAAAAGATACATTTGGACGGAGCTAAGCTGTTTTTTCATGCCTGCATTAGTCTGGTGCAGGATTTGGAGAGTTGACTAATGACATTTTTCATGGGCAGTGTGCTGTCGATGAGAATGCCGAAGCCTTGGAAGGGAGTCAGATAGCGGGACTGTAATATCGTTAAACTGAGGGTGTCGGTGGAAATGGGGGCAATTGTTTGTCTTGCATCGCTTCTGTCGTCTTTTCACAAGTTAGTTTGTTGTTGTTTTCTTGCACTTTCTTTTGGGTCAGTTCGACAGGCTACTTACAGGGGAAACAATCCAGAGTAATTCGCATACAGTGACTTCCCATCAAACAGGTACGGGAGGTAAGTCTCCTTGACGCTTCCGGGAATCCCTCGTGTTGATTGCACCCTGTATTTAACGAGGTTCGTCAGCCATGTGTATTAGCCTCAAGCTCATAAGCCGATATTTAGAGATGCTGACGGTAAAATTACAAGTGGGAGTGACTTATTTTAGCACGATCTCAGTTAGGGATCAAGGACTACTAGACAGTAGTGATCTATGTAGATCTCATTCTCAGTTGTGCCTAATCGTTCTTTCTCATCTGCTCTTTTTTCTTCTTCTTTTGGAATCCTTTAGTTTTACTTCATGTGCAGTGTCCAACTTCAGCATTTTGAAGACTGACATTTCCAGTGCATGCTGGGTTGTCTTGGTGTTTCTACGTTCCACCAAACTGACATAAATGATAGATGATAACTAAATAAGATACGTACTAATGTAGGTATATAATATTATTATATCATACAAACATGTGTATTAATTATTATTAATATTAACTATTATCTATTATTATTAAACTTTGTGTATAACAATAAGACATACGATTTCAATGACATGTATACAAACTACAGGTAATCTTTCTTTATGCATGTGTATATAATATATATATCACCTGGGTGACTTCGGTTGCTAATAATGTGTAATATTGTAATAATTTCTACAGTGTCATCCAATTTACCAGAGGACTTTTATACTTTATACTATTATACTTTATGAAAAAATGATAGTCTTAATCTTCACAACAGCACCTAACGGTCACCCATCCATATGGTGATCATACTTGATCGAGAAGACCACAAAATCTCCACTGCACTGACAGTGACACTGACTAGTGACTGTCTGAGTCTCTTGGAGTCAGACTCCAGTCTTCTTTTCCTCCTCCCACTACAAATAGACACAATGGGGGCGGGGGGGGGGGGGGGGTGGTCAGTGGCACAGAGCAAGAGCATTAGCTTATGAAAGCCAAAGTTAAGCATGATTTAGCATGGTCACCAAATGGATGGGTAACCGTTACATGCTAGACAAGGATATGTAACTGTAACACACAACAGTGTAAGGCTTTGTGCCCGTGTTGAGATTTCTCTGGAGTGAAATTTTGTGTAGATGATAAAAGTCCTTTTGATTAGACTACAAACTGAGGTCCCCCATGTGTATACACATGCAAAAAGATCACACACACACATACACACACACACACACACGCATTAAAGATCCTGTGGACCTGTAGTGCATGTCAGAATTTGGTAGATTATGGAAACACCAAGATAACCCAGCATGCACTAAAAGTTTTAAGAACCTTCAGAATGTTGAAGTTGGACACTATACAGTATACAGAAAAAGAAGAAATGAGGATCCTATCATTTGATTTGGGGGGGTGGGGGGGGCATTGTGTTCTTGTTTCTTTGTCTGCCAGGTTTTCTTTAAATTTGGAAGAGTATGTCCCTAGTGTCAGCTTCTAGTTCTGTTGTTGAGTAAAATTTGGTTAATCAACTTAATGCTACAAGTAGTAGTTCTAGTACTGTACATTACTTACTCTTTGTTACTAGTGTAGTACAGTAGTAGTTAGCAACTGTGGTATAAAGTTTAGTTCTGTATCACAATCAGATGGCCTAATTGTGGACACAGCAGTTATTATCTTACTATTGTACAATTTATTGTAATTAATATCACACAGGTCACATACCTGGCATACCATCCGATGAAAAGGATGGTCTTGTATTAAAACTATTAACGTATTATTGAATTTATTCATTTATTGTAAAGTTGCATTCTTTCTTTCTGGTTTGTTCATTCTAATTTATAAATAATAAAATAAATCACTAATCAAAAAGCATGGACCATGGTCTTGTACTGTTATAAACTATTTATAATAAGGTGGCTTTTGGGTTTGTTTGTTTGTTTGTTTGTTTAACTTTGAACCACCAGTCCTCATTCTGTTGAACTTTAAATTAGTTTAATAGACAACAGTCTTTTACTGTGTTTTAGTTTTACTTTTAGCTACTCTGTCTGGTATTTGTTGACTCATGGTTAAATGAATAATGATAATGATACAGTCTTTTGATCTTGCCATCAGCTCACCGAACTCGACCACCAAGCCATCTGTAGTACACATCTAGTATACTGAAATAGCAGTGCTCCGCCTCTACCACGGCCAGTGAAGCACAATGGTGGATGATGCAGACAATGTCTATTTCAAGCGTCTTCTGGACCTGGTACCACCCCATTTCTACTTTAATGAAGAAGCCAAGGACATGATCAGAAACAAAGGTGAGGTTGTAGTGTAAAGTTGCGGCCTGCCTTTTCACACTGTAACACTAACACAGTAACGGTAACCCTCACATCCTCACACTGTAACAGTAACACTAACAGTAACACATCTTCACACTGTAACAGTAACACTTACATCCTCACACTATACACTAACACAGCAACAGTAACACTTACAACCTCACACAATAACAGTAACACTGTAACAGGGTAAGGGTAACACTTACATCCTCACACTGTAACACTAACAGTAACAGTAACACTTAGATCTGCACACTGTAACATAACAGTAACACTAACAGTAACATTTACATCCTCACACTATAACACTAACACAGTAAAAGTAACAATTACATCTTCACACTGTAACACTAACACAGTAATGGTAACACATCCTCACACTGTAACACCAACACAGTAACGTTAACGATTAATCCTCACATTGTAACACTAACACAGTAACAGTAACACTTATATCCTCACAATGTAACACTAACACAGTAACACTTACATCCTCACATTGTAACACTAACACAGTAACAGTAACACTTACATCCTCACACTGTAACAGAATACTAACACAGTAAGGTAAACACTTACATCCTCACACTGTAACACTAATACAGTAACAGTAACACTTACAACCTCACTCTGTAACACTAAAACAGTAATGGTAACACTTACATCCTTACACTGTAAGTGTAACACTAACACAGTGACAGTGCTGTAACTTGTAAGTAAACCAGTGGTGGATATAATATATATATATATATATATATATATATATATATATATATATATATATATTTATATTATATATATATATAATAGATATTTGTGTGTGTGTGTTCATGATAATTTCAGCTCATGAAACGAGTGTTAGTAGATGGTGTCCAAAAAAAAAAAAAAAATCACCTCGTAAAATCGATATGAAATCAACGGCACATTCAGTCACAAAACCTTTACTACTGATCATGTCCATTTAACATGCTCCAAGCACATGAGAAATATAGCCTGTGAAGGAGAGTTACTTTAAAGCCTTTATTATATCATAACGCATTTGTGCTGATTTTGCTGATGTCCATCCATGTATATTTTTAAGACCATAGGAGCAGGGGTGGTGGGGTGGGGGAGAAGAGATGTTTAAAACATGTTTTCCAGTTTTGGACGCATTTGGCTGAGTGCAGTCTCCTGTAATTTTGTTGTTGTTGTCGCAGATGATGAAACAGCAGAGCTGAAGACCAGTGGTGGAAAGTCAGCAAAGAAAACGCGAACAGATCCACTCAACAGTCAGTCAGTCAGCAGTCTACAGGCCTCCCTAAATGCCATGGGTAAGTCAGTCACCCACCTACAGGCCTCCCTAAATGCCATGGGTAAGTCAGTCATCACCTACAGGCCTCCCTAAATGTCATGGGTAAGTCAGTCACCTACAGGCCTCCCTAAATGTCGTGGGTAAGTCAGTCAGTCACCTACAGGCCTCTATAAATGCCATGGGTAAGTCAGTCACCGACAGGCCTCCCTAAATATCATGGGTTACAAATCAGTCACCTGCCTGCAGGCCTCCCTAAATGCCTTGGGTAAGTCAGTCACCCACCCACAGGCATCCTTAAATGCCTATGGGCCTACCTAAATGCCATCCATGCGTAAGTCAGTTATCCCAGTCATGACATTAACATAATGATCTCTCTCTCTCTCTCTCTCTCTCTCTCTCTCTGAATCTCTCTGTATGTATATATATGCATAACATGGAAATATGTGGTATAGTGTATGCACATATATATATATATATATAATCATACACTTATAACAATTAACATGGACATTTTATATGACATGCCAACATTGCCATATATTTACACCTTGGCTATATGATGATCTGTGATATATGGACAAAGCTTTATGGACACAAACAAACTTTATGCTGGGCAGAGGAGAAAATTAAGGGGAAGAAGGACAGCAAGCAGAAAAAGAAGAAGAAAACATCGAAGGAGAAAGCAGGACCAGGCATCAACATGCAAGAAGCACAAGAGAGGCTACGAGCCAGAATTGCTGAACTTCAAGGTATGTTATGGCACCATGTGACTGGCCAATCAAAACTATCATTACTATCAATGGGGAGTGGGGATAGCCCAATAGTTACAGCTCCGGACTCGTGATCGAAAGGTCGCAGGTTCTCGTCCCCACAAGAACGGTGGGAGAATATTTTTCTGCAGGGTCAACTTTCTGTGCATGCTCTTATTTCTGTATCCATTCCACCTTTGTGTTACCACAGTAGTACGCAAAAGACCCTGGTCATTCTGCCAAAAGTGCAGGTGGCAGGTTGCAGCTAAACACACATGTTCCCTACATGATTATGTAGCTTTGAATGAAGTGACATTGTAAATTGGTGCATGGTTATGTGGTGTACACAGAACGTGCACCAAAACTTGCACCAAAACAGCAGCAGTTTCACATGGCACCAGCCATGTAACAACCAAACAGCGCTGTCATTGTGTCAGTACACCACTTCAGTGGACATTAAAAAATGTGCAACAGTAGACTGCAGCCACTCATTCAGAATCACTTGTGACTTGAGCACACTGACTGAGTGATTCTGCTGTAAAACAAAATAGCTCTATATAAAAGCGATCGTATGTACGTGTATATTTATGCTGGCTGTCAGCCCCCACATTCATTACACGTAACAACTCAAACACAGATATTGTCACTGTAGGCCACTAGTACTAGTAGTGATATTTGTTTATTATGGATTTAGCACACAAAGCTGTGCAACCAAAGTGGAGAAAGTACCACACTTTTGTAGCAAATATTGCAGAGACTGAAAATGTTCACAAGTGATCTCCCCTGATGACATATGAGCTTTAATGAGTTGGCTCCTTTCATTTAGGGGCTGTAAACACCCGATGTATCTATAGACTATAGACTACAGATGTGTGTGTGTGCACATGCACAATGTGTTGTACGTACTGGTTACCTTATGCATGTTTTTTTTTGTGTGTGTGTGTGTGTGTAAATGAAGCCAAAAGAGCACAAGGCAGCCTGGAGTAGCAGTGTAAACATCCGATATATCTATAGACTACAGATGTGTGTGTGTGTGCACATGCACAGTGTGTTGTACATACTGGTGATCCTATGCATGTGTTTTTTTGTTTTGTTTTTGAGTGTGTGTATGTGTGTGTAAATGAAGCCAAAAGAGCACAAGGCCTCAGCAGCCAAGAGTAGCAGTGTAAATACCCGATATAGCTGTAGACTCCAGATGTGTGTGTGTGTGCACATGCACAATGTGTTGTACGTACTGGTTATCCTGTGCATGTTTGTTTTCGTGTGTATGTAAATGAAGCCAAAAGAGCACAAGGCCACAGCAGCCTGGAGCAGCAGTGTAAATGTAAACACCCGATATAGTCTGTAGACTACAGATGTGTGTGTGTGTGCACATGCACAATGTGTTGTACGTACTGGTTATCCTATGCATGTTTGTTTTTGTGTGTGTGTAAATGAAGCCAAAAGAGCACAAGGCCACAGCAGCCTGGAGCAGCAGTG